>OZJO01025992.1:0-12451 GCA_900406225.1 Acrobeloides nanus | reverse complement strand
AGTTTTCCTAATCCGTCATGTTGTTCTGGAGCAACTCGTACAACTGGTGGTACTGCTTTTATTTGCTCGGTTTCTGGTTAAAATAATGTTCAAATGAAAGATGTGAAAAATTTTTAATACGTTAATAAAATTTATTCAGCATTATTTTATGAGGGATGGGAGATCCCCTTAGGGGTCATTCACAAATTACGTTTGCCAAAAATCTCGAGTTTCGGACCCCCTCCCCCCTTGTTAGCAACCGTCAGATGTGGCTGACCCAAATTTAACGTTGGCGTTAGAAAATTCCGGACCCCCCCCCTCTCCTCCCCTCCTTCTGTAAAACGTAATTTGTGAATGACCCCTTAAAGGACCAGTCTACTTTTGGGGAGTTGATGCCATGTGACAGAACAAAATCTTTTGAACCCAGTTGGGGTTCGAACTTGGAAGCAATCTTTATGAACCAAGTGTCATCGCCACTCGGCCATGTGGGCCTCCAAATCGCTGTCATTAAAATTGCCCCCTATAAGACTTACGTTAAACATAAAAAAGGCTAGAAAATTTTCCTTGAAGGGTATCCCCATGATTTCGATGTCGTTTTTCTTTTTTTCTTCTCCTCTTCTTTAGCCCTATCGATTGGTATAGGCCGTGATGGAATTAAGCAACGTTGAGCCCGCATTTCGATTCGATTCCCACGAAGTTAAAACTTTAGCTTTTCAAAAAATTTTTTTGCAAAAATTTCTAACCTACCTGCGGTCCCAACGTTGCTTAATTTGCCAGATCGGAAGGTCGGCTTTTTATACAATTCGCTATATAGCCGACTCTTTTTATAAAGCTAACCATGGAAAGGGTAATAGGTGTTTAAATTTTGTGCACATGTATTTGATAAATTGTATATCTTTTTCATAAAAATATCTCGTGCGGCATACAAAAATAGATCATAGATCCAGACTTGTTATCCGGGATGTTTTTATAGTACAATGAAGATCAGTTTAAATAAATCGGCCTCCTTGAAGATAAAAAGAGGTGTTCTCCGAGCTAATTAACAAATGTTTGCATAAAAATTCAGTGCGTCAATTTCTAGCAGGAAGGAAGTTTTCGTTCTTAATTTAACCTGCGCTGCTTTCAATATATCCTTGTGACTATTGTAAAAACGTTCCACAAATTTTTTTATATACTTAAAAATTTTTTCCGTCTATTATTAGAGAAATTTCTGAAGTGTTTTAGTATATAAAGTTTGACATCAAACTCAAGTAAACTTTCTAGTGTATAAGAATGGTTGTTCCTCAAGAAAGCCCAACTCTTCCAAGAAGTAGTACAGGAATTTCCGGGCAGTCATCATATTTTTCTTCTGCTGCAATTCCTCTAAGTCTAGAAGTGACCCCTAAAAATCCACCTAGGCTAACACATATCTCACCAGTTTTTAGAAGATCTGTATCTAGTGACTATTCATTGAGAACGGATTATATTCAAGAAGAGTTCATGCCTGGAACTGTAGGGATAGAACGAACTAAAAGAGTGGTGGAAGTTAGTTTACCAATTGTAGGTGGTCTAGAAATAAGAGTTAAGAAAAAATGATAATTTAGGCTCCAATGCCGGAAGTAGAATCGAGACCCGAGCTTCTTCGGCGTTTTTTTCGTATCGAGGATGATCTCAAAAGATGTGTTTTGGCCGAGTTTTTCTGTACTTTGATTTTAGTGGTAATACTTACTGTTAATAAGGCTTTAGGTTAGAGTAGGGGGCATCCTGGGAGAACAATGTGAACATGTTCCCTTGAGGTAAAATTAGATAAAAGTCCCCCTGGCCAATTATGAAAAAATCCAACTAAAATAAAATTTTCACCCTGATGGGATTGAAACCTCGACCTTTTAAGTGTAAAGTGAGAAGCTTACCACTTCACCATAGTTGTCCCCATGGTTGTCACCCTACATATCTGTATATAGTGGAAGGGGTATACAGGACGATGTCTAACTCTCACAACGAACCAATTTTTCTAGTTCGGCGGCACGTCGGTCATTGCCCAATATGTTGTTGGCCGCGGAAATTATGACATGTATTTTGCTGTTACTATTGGTTTTGGCATATCTTTTATCATTGCCATTCATATGGGCATACGAATTTCTGGTAGGTTTTTGGCTTTCATAAGCAATTTCTCCAAAAATTTAGGTGCCCATTTAAATCCAGCTGTCTCATTTTTTGTGTGGACCTTTGGGCAAATTAGTTTCAACAGATTTTTATTGTATACATTAGCCCAAACAGTTGGTTCTTTTGTCGGTGCTGGACTGACGTATTTGATGTATTTTGGTGGGTTTTTGGAGATATGGGGTTGTATGCACAATTGACGCTAAAGCTAGCGCTAACACTATTAACGTTAGCTACAGCTAAAAGCTGCAACGCTAATAGTTGTAGATAACGCTAGTAGCTGCAGCTAACGCTAATAGCTGTAGCTAGAATGCACATCTGCTGTAGCTAGTAAGGATAACTCAAAATTCGAAAACAATTTCAAAAATTGAAAAAATCGTATGCACAATTAGCGTCAGCTACAGCTAATAGCGTTAGCGCTAGCTTTAGTGTCAGTTGTGTATACGGCCCATGATGAAAATTTGTGAAAAAAATTAAACTTTCTAGGTGCCATAAATGCCTATGATAGAGGGAATCCAATGGTAAATGGTCCTCTTAAAACTGCTGGTATATTCTCAACCTATCCAGAAGGATATCTAAGTGTTGTTGGTGGGCTTATTGACCAGGTTATTTTTTCTGCTGAGATTTCGTGTCGGTAAAAATCTTTTGGATGCAATGTGAAATCGAACCCTTGCTAATCCCATCCCTACTCACATAACTGCCACTACAGTATGGTGATCACTAGATGAAGTTTCTCTAATTTCGACCTTATTGATCCAAAAGTTTTGAGACATTTTACATGAATATTGGACCCGAAATTTTTTTCTAAAAATGACCTAATTTTATAAGAGAAATCGATTGCTCCGAAGCGTGAAAACGCTTCCCTGATTCAGGGGAGGGATGCGTGCATTGAAGCGAAAATGAACCAAAATTCGAATTTTCGCCGGAAAATCGGTTGTCTAGGGATTTTCTATGAGGGAAATTGATTGCGCCCATTGTCAAAGCATGAGAACGCTTCCCTGATTCAAGGAAGGGATGTGTGCATTGAAGCGAAAATGAACCAAAAGTCGAATTTTCGCCGGGAAATCAGCTGTCTAGGGGTTTTTCTATGAGGGAAATCGATTGCGCGCATTTTCTTTTTTGCGCAACCCAATATAATGCTAATAAAAAAATGTTCAAATTTTGATTTAATGGTTTTTAAATTTTAGATAGTAGGGACAGCGATGTTATGTATTACCATTGGGGTCATGACAGACAAGAGAAATCAAATCCCAATTTGGATTCAGCCTACATTGATCGGCCTAGGATTGATGTTAATTGGTATGGCTTGGGGTCTAAATGCTGGTTATGCAGTTAATCCGGCTAGAGATCTCGGGCCAAGGTTGTTTACACTATGTGCCGGTTATGGATGGGAAGTTTTTAGGTGAGCGGTAGAATAGAAACAAGAGGAGAGGATATCTTTAAAAAAATGCTATTTTTGCCAAAAACCTTTACTTTTGCGTTTTTTTGGCGAAAATTTTTCAAAAATCGCATGAAAATTTATAAAAGTCCATTTTTTCTATCCCTTATAGGTGATTTTTGAAAAAAAATTTTGAAAAATTTTCATCAAAAACGCAAAAGTACAGTTTTTTGGCTTACTCTGTATTTTGGTGATTTTTCATATTTTTTAAATCAAAATTTTAAAAAAATCAAAAAAGTTTTATCAAAAATTCAAAATTTTAGCTTCAATCACTACAAATGGTTTTGGATTCCTATCGTTGGACCCATGATTGGTGGTGTTCTAGGAGCTTGGCTCTATCAAGTTTTCATCGGAATTCACATCCCTAATGATATAGAAGATTTTGAAGAAAACATGAGACGCCTTCAAATCAAACAAAACCAACATAATCATGAACAAAATTTTCCGGCCCAAGGATGAAGCCGGAAAGATGTTTTTTGTACAAAAATCTATTTTTTCTATTGTTGTGTGCCTATGTTTTGTGTAAATTTTATTTTGAAAAATACCATATAATGTCCTAACATAAATAACGGTACAAACTTTTGTGAAAATTGCTATAGCGAGAGAGAAAGTAGAAAAATCTGCCCACGTGACCTAATGGCTAGGATGCTGGACAAGACTATTATAGGCGAAGGCTCGAATCCCACCAGGTTCGAAATCTTTTTTTAAGCGGATCATACAAATTGGTTAAAGCAAGCCGCCCTTAAAATTACATGAAAATTTTTTACCTTTCATTAGTTTTTTGAAAAAAATTTTCTGTAGCTTATTTCGCTTGTTCAGTCCTAATCAAACTGAACAAGCGGAATACCAACAAAAAATTTTTTTCAAAAAACTAATGAAAGGCAAAAAATTTTTAATTTTAAGGGGGCTTACTTTAACCACTTTTTATGATAGCTAAAAAAAGATTTCGACCCTGGTAGGATTCGAACCCTCGCCTATAATAGTCTTGTCTAGCGTCTTAGCCATTAGGTCACGTGGACAGATTTTTTATTTTCTCTCTCGCTGAAACGGACTATAGGCAAGTTTTCATCCAAAAAAATTTTTAGTAATCAAAACTTTGTTTCGTTGTTTGCCTAGCTTCAAAATTTTTTTTATAAAATCTGATAAAAAATAATCTTGAAGATCAGTACGATATAACATAAATACTTGAATAAAATGCACAAATAAAAATTTTAAAAAAATTAATTCTCAAAAAATTTGGCGGTTCTAATCCCAGTCATCGTTAGCTGCTTGAATTTCAGGTAGTGCGGCGGCAGTAGTATTCCCAGAAGGCTGATCACCAGCAACTCCACTGTCATCGGCTTCGGCATTTTCGTCCTTGGGTGCTTGTGAGTCAAAGTCATTACTGCCAACAACGCCCAAATCTTGATTTTGGCCGAAACCTAGATTTTGGTCGAGATCGACAAGCCATTCTGGGGGCTCTTGGCCGGCATCGCGGACGAACTAAAGTTTTTATGTAAAAATTTTTTTGTTTTTTATCCTACTCTTTTGACGTTAATGAATAGAAAGCTGTCTAGAAAATTAATTTGGCCGAGTTGTGTTTTGGGCGAGTTGTCGTTTGGTCGAGCTGATTTTAAGCGAGATGTAGGGTCGCCAACTTAAAGTATACTTAAGTAGTGGGACACTATAACTCGCCCAAACTACAAACTCAAAAGCTCAAACTCTATAAATATGTTACTTTTTAATTTTGAAATTTTTTGTGATTTGTTTTCAATTTTTTTCAAAAAATTGAAAAAATCATTAACAAATCGTCCATTCGGCACAAAATCCCACGAAACATATACCATGTTTTGCAAACTAACAATTTTGGCACATGCATAAAATTTTGCCATTATGCAAATTTTACTTTTAATATTTTTTTAAAATTTTCATACTTGAATCAAATCCTTAAGGATCCTGCCATCTACTTGCGGATCGTAGAACGAAGTTGCCGTGCCTTCTTTCAGACGACCAGTACGGCCAATTCGATGCACATAGGTTGCCGGATCTTCTGGCAAGTCAAAGTTGATCACCTAAAAAATTTTTCCGTTTTTTCAAATTTTCCAATTTTTCCTTACATGATCGAGGTCTTTGATGTCAATACCTCGGGCGCACACATCAGTAGCCACCAAAACTGGGCAACGGTATTCTCGGAATTCCTTCAAAGCGCGCTCACGAAGATCTTGGGACATGTCACTAAAATTATGGATTTGTAATTGATTTTTTTATATAAATTTTTTACTTACCCATTGATAATAGTGGATGGAAGTCCTGCCTGTGTCAAGAAAAGTGAGAGCAGTTTTGTGTGGCGCTTCATTTGAACGAAGACCAGGGTTCGGCGGATTCTTGCATCATCGGCTAAAATATAATTTTTATTCATGTTAAATTATTAGCAAAATTAAAAATCCGCATTGTATCGTAAGCTTGGCTCAGTGGTAGTGCTCCCGATTTCGAGTCCAATAGTACAGGGTTCGAATCCCACTTACGTCGAATTGATTTTGAAGCTGGTTTATTTGATACTCATAGCACTTTTTTGAAAAATTTTTGTGAAAGTTGTTAAGCATGGTCCAAAATACTCAAATAAACCAGAATTTTGAAAGAGTGTTCCCGTGTTAACACTTTTTGAAAGTGGTTTTTAGGTGATTTTGGTGATCCTGGAAGCGATGGGCCGTCCGGAGAGCCCGGAAGGCCTGGTGAACGTGGGCTTGATGGTGAACGAGGTAGATTAACTTGATATAATACTGCTATGAGAAAATTTTTTAGGCCCTCCTGGTTCATGTGACCATTGTCCACCTCCAAGAACAGCGCCGGGATATTAAACTTGAAATTAGTTCAATTCATACTCTTAATTTGTAATTAGAAATAAATTATTTTGAGTAATTTTTGTACAGTCAGACCTCCATATCACGATACCCCAGGGAGGGTGTCGTTGGTGTGTCACTCCTTACCTATAACATGTGGCCAGGGATATATGCTTGGTGTTAATGAACAACTGTTTGCTACCAAGAGGAACTCAGGGAGAGAGCCTCAAGGCAGCTGAAGAGTTATCATTATGTGACTCAATAAACATGTTGCTAGACTAGTTCTCCTAACACTATATCCCCTACCACATAACAACTCCCTATTTGGGTCGCAATGGAGGTTCTGGGGATAGAACTTCCATGTTACTGTTTATGTTGTTTAACAAGATGAGTTACCCAAGAAATTGTTTATTAAGCATAATCATCGGAAGTACTAGTCGATAGATTGGCGAGACAGAGCTGAAATGGCCTAGAGCTGAACGCTCTTCTCCCCAGAACCTCCATTGCGACCCAAATAGGGAGTTGTTATGTGGTGGTGGGGATATAGTGCTAGGAGAAAACAGCTGTCCACAAATTGAATTCCCAGCGTCGACTTATGGTTGAAATCATTGGGAAGATAGTCATGATACGGTAAAAGAGATCGATGCTTTGAATGCCTTGGTGACGAAGGACGTCATGCAGCATAATATCGCGAAAATGTGACCAAATTTGCTCGATCATTAGCTTTTAAACTCGATGGCAGAACTTACGAAGGTGGACAACATGTTACCACAGATCTTGAAGAAGCAACTGAAAGATCACGAGAAGCAAACAGCTGTCTAGCAACATTTTTATTGACTCACATAATGATAACTCTCCAGCTGCCAATTTGATCACATCTTCGCGATATTATGCTACATGCTATCCTTCGTCACTAAGGCATTCTAGACAGGTGTTTTGATTGAATCTCGCTTTTCTAACGGCTAGCAAGAAATATAACAATTGAACGGATTAATCGGTGACAATGATACAAACAATGAAAATTAATTTAAGATTTCTGATTCTTCATCTAGCAAAAAGTCAATAATAAATTCCGCCATCTCATCGGGTTGTAAAATGTTCACTTCTCCGGCTTCAAATTCCATCACTTCCGATGCTTCATGAACTGGACTAGATTCTGACGTGAAAGCTGCACGTTCAACTAGAGATGGAACTTCTTCTAAAAAACAAATCATAAGATAAAAAACAAGCCTGTGGCCAAATTTCCATCCACATTGAGATATTCCAAGACAGCATTTTTAAAACTATAAATGTGTAATAAAGCAAAAAAAATAATGGTACAAACAATGAAAATTAATTTAAGATTTCTGATTCTTCATCTAGCAACAATTCAAATTCCATAAATTCCGCCATCTCATCGGGTTGTAAAATGTCCATTTCTCGGGCTTCGAATTCCATCACTTCCATTGCTGCATAAACTGGACTAGATTCTGACGTGGAAGCTGCACGTTCAACGAGAGATGGATCTTCTTCTAAAAAAAACAAATCATAAGATAAACAACAAACCTGTCGCCAAATTTTTCATCCAGGCCAGAGGCCGGCCTTGCTCGTGTATAAAAATGCGCGCAATCGATTCCTCGCATAAAATTACTTCAGAAAACGTTCCATCAAATGCTTAAAGAAATGGAAATCTGTTTGATGTATGGGGGACCGATTATTTAAGCCCACTCTGTACATGATTTAGGGATACTGGGGGAGTGGTAGGAGAAAACATGATAAGGTATTGATTTTTAAAGAAATTTTTACCTAAAAATTATTTTCCAATTTTTTGATGTCATAACAAATTGTGTCATCAGGACAAAAAAGGGCATACACAATAACGGGACGAACAAGAATGAGACACTAAAACGGGACGAGGAAAGGAATTACGAGCACAATTGTCGTCCCGTTCTTGGTCATCCCGTTCATGTGTTGTTTGAACGATCGTTCCATCCCGTTCTTGTCTATTCCAAAAAATGGTCCATCTTATGTTTTCTCGGCTCGATTTCACAAAAATCTGAGCGTTTCAAGTTGTGTGGGATCCTTGCACTAATAGCAGTGGTAAATAAATTTTACGAGAAGATCCACTTCGACATATCCCACGCAATTTTTGCTTCGTGCGTTAAAATTCAATGTTCGGACGACTGAATGCGGAAATAGAGCTTGAATTTTCACTCTCGAATGTTTATGTTTCGCAACATATCCACCGAAATTGGAAGGATGTTGTTTCGAGGAGCAAAGATTGTTTGTTATGCTTTTTTAAAGTAACGAGAGACCAAATTTTCGAAAAAAATGACAAAAAATTTGATAATGCTGCAAAACTGATCAGAACATGAAGGCCTACATTTGCAAACAATTTTTAAATCCCTTTAAAGTATTGGAAGCCAATCAGGGTCGTATCCAGGGGCCCGTTGCTTAGTTCCGGAACCGGAAGTTGGAACCAGAGATCGGAAGTAAAAACTTCCAACTTCCGGTTTGGAAAATTTGCACTAAATTGGAAGTCGAAAGTTTTTACTTCCGATCTCCGGTTTCAACTTCCGGTTCAGGGATCATAGGTCGGCAAGGGGGGGGGGGAGTCTCCCCCTGATCGACGCACGCATAGACCCAAAATTGAGGGGAGAACCGCCGCATGGACCCCGCCGAACATGAAATGGTTTATAAAAATTGGGTGTCGGGTAAAAAAAGGTCGTTGTTTTAAATCTTAGACGAATTTAATGAGGAGTTGGGGGGGAGGGGGGACCACCGCATCGAAGGTCCCCCCCCCCACCTTGCCGACCTGTCTGGGATCCGATTTCCGGAACTAAGCAACGGGTCTCAGGTTTTTGTTTCGGGGGGGGGGGGGGNGGGGGGGGGGGGGGGGGCTTGACCCCAAATTTCCAAAAATTTACCTTGGTCCCCCTACGTCTTTTCAAAAAATTTTGGGCAAAAACATAAGGGTCCCATAGATTATTCATACATAATACACAAAATAGATTAATCCTACATAAAATATTCAACGTTCTGCTTCTCTTTGTGATGTTCCTCTCTCGGGACCCTTATTATTTTTTTCGATTTTTTCAAACAAATTTTCAAAAATCAACTTGGTCCCCCCCATGCATGGGTTTCAGGCATAAATTAAAGTATTTTGAAAAATCATATATAAGTTTGTAATTCATTTTTGTACAAATATTTATTGATATTAATCAAGTTCACACAAAAAATACACCAATCAAGGATACAAACAAGCTAAAAAACAAAACAAGTTATAATGGGTAAGGAACTTTTGCGCCCTCACATATGCGCAACGACACTTGCGCACCCGACTTTTGAGCACCCGATTTTTGCGCCCCGACATATGTGCCTCGACATTTGCGCTCTATAATTACGCAACGACATTTGCACCTCGGCATTTGCGCCCTACATATGCGCGCTAATAATTGCGCCCCAACATTTGCGCTCTATAATTGCGCAACAACAGTTGCGCCACGACATTTGTGCCCCGACATTTGCGCCTCTACATATGCGCGCTAATAATTGCGCCTCGATATTTGTGCCCCGACATTTGCGCTTTAAAATTGCGCCTCGGCATTTAAGCCCCTACATATGCGCTAATAATTACGCCCCAACATTTGCGCTTTATAATTGCGCCTCGGCATTTGCGCTCTATAATTGCGCCTCGACATTTGTGCCCCAGCATTGTACGCCCTTTTCCGTTTTTAAAATTTTCGACTTTTTTTGAAAGATATTTTACAAGTTGAGTGCGCAAATATCGGGGAGAATTATTAGCGTGCATATGTAGGGGCGCCACTATTAGCGCGTANATTGTACGCCCTTTTCCGTTTTTAAAATTTTCGACTTTTTTTGAAAGATATTTTACAAGTTGAGTGCGCAAATATCGGGGAGAATTATTAGCGTGCATATGTAGGGGCGCCACTATTAGCGCGTATATGTAGGAGCGCAATTATAGAGCGCAAATGTCGGGGCGCAAATGTTGTTGCGCAATTATAGAGCGCAAATGTCGGGGCGCAAATGTTGTTGCGCAATTATAGAGCGCAAATGTCGGGGCGCAAATGTTGTTGCGCAATTATAGAGCGCAAATGTTGGGGCACAATTATTAGCGCGCATATGTAGGGGCTCAAATGCTGAGGCGCAATTATAGAGCGCAAATGTTGGGGCACAAATGTCGAGGCGCAATTATTAGCGCGCATATGTAGGGGCTCAAATGCCGAGGCGCAATTATAGAGCGCAAATGTCGGGGCACAATTATAGAGCGCAAATGTCGGGGCGCAATTATTAGCGCGCATATGTAGGGGCTCAAATGCCGAGGCGCAATTATAGAGCGCAAATGTCGGGGCACAATTATAGAGCGCAAATTTCGAGGCGCAATTATTAGCGCGCATATGTAGAGGTGCAAATGTCGGGGCACAATTATAGAGCACAAATGTCGGGCGCACTTATTAGCGCGCATATGTAGGGGCGCAAATTGAAATTTTTATTCTCTGAATGTTCGACGAAAAATAAATCGCGTGTTTTTTTTAATGGAAATTTTGAAGTGTAGAAAGAGCTGCGACAAAATCGCGAACGACTGTAGAACGCGACAAAATTTGTTTTTGTCGCGTTACTTGCGACAAAAGTATAGATAGGCTCTGAGGGCGCAAAAGTCCCCCACCCATTATAAAACAATTTTACGCGGCTTTGAATCACGGAATAGATCTATTACTTCGATTTCTTCTAGCTCTTCTGAAGTTCCTTCTAGCTGAGTTCTTCTTCTGAAGTTTCTTCTAGCTGAAGCTTCTTCTTCGATTTCTTCTAGCTCTTCTGAATAGTAGGATATTAAAGCCAAATTTGATAACCTCAGGATTCATGGTGGCTCTGTCATCTGTATAAATTCTACCATGCATGGAAAATGTTCGTCCTAGGGTTGCGGTTGTAACTGGAAGTTTAGTCAATGAATGTCTAAAAGATCCTTTTATTCGTTACGCTTAATCAAATTCCAATATTTCAATAATTACGGATTCCAGTTCTCTCAAATAGAAAAAGTCGAATCTAAATCCGAACTAACACAACAATACTGCTTCTTTCACATCCCTGTCGTGTGCATAATTTCTGCCAGTTAGAGGCATCATTATGCTATTAGGGTTGACACAAAAAATGCGTTAGACACTTTATTTTATGATCATAATAAAGAAGTCACACTCGTCGAAAATCTGAATTCAATAGACGAATGAGACTTTCCTAGTTATCTCCGCTAAGTAATCAAACAACACGCCTCGACAGTTCGGATGGGTGAGGAGGAAATTTTTTATTAAGATAATTAGGTGTGAATTGAGTCCGTATTTGGAGTCTTTTAGATGAGTGTTCTCTTTCATTCGGATGAAATTTGTATATGTCAGGTTGGGTCACTCCTTTCAGTTTAACGCTCTAATTTTTACTTGATTTTTTAGTATTTTTATTAAATTTTGATTATAAGCGCTTTTTAAATTGTTAAACTGGGGGATCGAAAGCTATCGCGCTCGGAGGGGAGAGGAGATTTTCCGATCCGATCGATAAGTTTCCGAATGCCCCGAACTAGATCTTCGCTTCTCCACCCTGATTCGGTTGCTTCCGAGCGCCTCCGAATGCTTACCAGGTCTCCTGAGAGCTTCTGAGTGCCTCTGAGTGATTACGAGCGCTTCCGAGTACCTCTGAGTTCTTCCCAGCTCTTCTGAGTGCTTAGGAGTTCTTCCGAGCTCCTCTGAGTGTTTAGGGTCACCACAAGCAACGGCACAAGCTATCGTATGAGTGTAAAATACACTCGTATGACGGACGAAATGGACACAAGCTATCGTACGAATTTCGTACGATGCCATCGTACTGCGTCGTACGATCGTACGACAGCTTGTGGCGATTTCGTCGTACTTTTACGTTAATTTTACGATTGTACGATGACTTCGTACGATAGCTTGTGGGGCCGTCGTACTTTCGTACGATAGCCGTGCTTGTGGCGACCCTTACGAGCGCCTTTTTCAGATGACCATCGTAGCAGGCATATGAGATACAGTCCACCAAGAATTGATTGCTTCTTCAGTTATCTTCCAGG
>OZJO01025987.1:0-46979 GCA_900406225.1 Acrobeloides nanus | reverse complement strand
TTTAATCTGCTATTACAATACTACAAACTACAAAAAGATTTTCGACTCATGACAGTTCACTCAAAACGGATTTTCTCAGGATCCTTAAATTATTTTCACTTAATTTAAAAAGCAATCGTTAGAGGAATATCTGGCACACAATTTCAAAGTGAAAAAATGAAAAGCAGGTGAAATTCTATTATATATTTTAGGGGGTACTCTATGTGATGAGTAACGAAATTTCAAAGCGCCATATCTCGGCGAAAATGAAGTCCAAACTCAAAATTGACTTCACTTTTACAATGAAACCGTATATGAACTTTCATTTGGCGCTGTTTTTAAAAAAATTTCCCGGGTTGGAGTCTTCGTCGGACTGGACCTTTAAAAAAATATTGTTTCGTTATTGCAACTTTTGACCAAATTTACTCGAAAATGCAAAATTTAATCAGTTTTTTTCAAACTATTCATTTCAAACTTTCCCATGATGCCATTTGTTATTATAAACTAATATACCGGAAGGAAAATGCAAAGGACAACTAAGATCAAGAATCGGATGATATCCATTTCTGAATGTAATTTAAGGAATAAAGAAATTTAATCAATAATGGATATGTAAGCTATTAAATACACTATAAAACTATTGTCGTATCCAGTTACTGGGAAGCTAAAAATTAAGCTAATTTTTAAAGTTACAAAAAATTATTTAACGTTCAAATAATAGAGAAAAGTATTAAGTTGTTCGGAAAGTACAAACGAAATCAAAATCTCAACGAAAGATCGGAAGAGCGGTTCAGCAGGAACGAAAAATGGGGGGGGGGGGTGTCGGTTTATCGAACGCCGACTGTATTTCAAGGAAATGGAAATGTGGAAGTGAAAATTGAAGAATGGGTACAAGAGCGTAGCTAGGGTCCTATTTCAAGGGAACAATTTTTTAAATTTTTTTGAAAAACAAATTGCCCCTTATGATTTTGCTCAAATTTTTGGAAAATTTTCAAAAAAAAACATGGGGGATCAAGGTGAAAAGTTTTTTGAAAAGGCCCTCAAACTTGGAGTCTGGATACGCCACTAATTCTAGCGAATGCCCCCAAAATGTCCTCTTTTTTTAATTTTACTTTGCCCCCATTTCTAAATAAACACGCAGTCATCCTATTGAGTGGGTACTTTGGATCAATCCTTTATATAAAAACGATTTCTTAAATTAAAAGTCTACAAAAATATTATTGACTGTCAAACACTGAAGTAACAAAATATCTTACATTTAATCTTTAAACGTCAGAAACAATATAAACATTTATATTTACGTTTGTTTCAACAACCAAACAACAACAAATTTCTCAGTCTAATCGACATTTACTCTATTTTATTTTATGATGACTTTTACATTGACATCCTACCCAAGAAAAACAACCATGCCAGTTTTCCTATCTCATTGTTTATTAGAGTACAATTCGAAGAGACAGAAGACATGAAAAGTATATTTAGCGCTCACAGATCTATACATCTGAACACTCTAATCTAAGCAAGAGAAAGACCAATTTCGCCACTTTCTCTGAGTCATGCTAGGAAGTATAGTTATTTTTACCCATGACTAAGCGGCTGATCGTTCTCACGTCAACAACAAGAAAAGAAGGATTGAGAAATTTTATGGGAACAAAGAAATAATCCCGCCAAAATTAGCATAAGCAACAAATTTATGGCATCAATCGTTTTATGAGTAGAGCCAGACGTGAAATAAAAAACTTAAATTTTTATCTTGTACAAAAATAGTTATTTTTAGCACACAAAACTAAAGAACAAAATTTGTATGGTGTTAGTATATAAAATCTTATATAAAACGTGAATATCTATGCGTGTGCGGACTAACTTTTGAAGATGCGATCTAAAACGATACCATGATGTACCAAGGTGGAGAGGACGCAATTCTAAGATTTTGACAGAATCGAGTGGGGTATCCCGTTGGAAAATTAGAAAATCGATTTTTAATTTTTACGCTAAAATGACCTTAATATTATACTCATAGGTTATCCAGAGGTGCTCGGAGCGCTCAGAAGCGCCGCTCAAAAGCTTCGCTTGGGAGTCCAGCTTGGGAGCGTCGAAAGGGATCGCTACAGGCGCTTCCGAGCGCGGATGCGCTCTGTGTCCAGTTTATTTTTAAAAATTATGATTTAAATATTTTTATGTGCACTTTCTTCTTTGTCAATATTTAAAGTTATAGAGGTATACAAATACAGATAACTCCCTAAAAATTTAAAATAATAAATTTTTTATAAACAGGATCTGACAAAATAGACCGACACCCTTTTCTTAGAGTTGGGAAACCGAAACCGAAAAAACCCCGAAACCGCTGTTTGAAAAACCGATAAAAAAGACCGAAACCGATAGAAAAAAACCGAAAGAAAAAGGTCGACCAAAACCAAAGCCAATCGATTTTTATCGGTTTTCCCTTCTCTACCTTTTCGAGTTATTTTTCCCCAATATAACAAATACTGGGGGTGGCTGGTTATTTCCAAACACTGGGTCCCAGTTTTTGGTATTTTTTTGCAAATAACTCGCCCCTCCCAGTATTTGGTATATTGGAGAAAAATCACCAAAACAGAGGGGTCTGGTAATTTTGCTACATCCTGTACAATTTGCTTACAAAGCAAACCCAAATAGCATGAAAAATGGCAGGTATCCATAAAAATAATAACAAAATACAATTTATAAGAACATCTTTACCACATTCACCCGTATGCATGTAAACTGCTAGTGGCTAAAAAATTAAATTTTAAAAATCAAAAAATTAAATTTATTTACTGGAAAGAGTATGCAAAAAATAAATTCACATAAGCCTTCAATGAATCCCATAGTTTTGCCTAAGATTTTATTTAAAATAAATAAATTTCAAAAAAATATTATTCATAGAATAAACATCGATAAAATAACAAAGACCACTTTTGAATTCTCGTAAATAACGCGTCGCCAATCTTAAAACTAGTTGTTATGTTGTCTGGCTATGTGGATATAATGACATGGGAAAACTAAAGAATCCATAAATTTCTTCTTGAAATAAATACAACTTTAAAGATTTACCAAAATTGTTAGAAAAACTGCGGAAAGTATATTTTGACTTTTTTTATTTTTCGAAAAGTATCTAATAATATTATTTTTCATAATAATCTGTGTCCTGTAGTCATTCTTTTAGTCCTTAACGAATTTAGACCTGCGGTTTTTTATCGTCTTTACCATAGGTCGGCAAGATGGGGGGGGGGAAGGGGACCTCCTATGAGATGGTCCCCCAACATCTCCACCAAAAAACGACCTTTTTTTTAGCTTGAGGTAGTATTCTGCACCCAATTTTTATGGACCACCTCATATGTTCGGCGGGGTCTATGTGTGATCACTCGTCAATTTTGGGCCAGTGAGTGCGTGGTCTCCCCCCCCCCTCAATTTTGGGTCCATGCGTACGTGGGTCAGGGGGGAGGCTCCCTCCTTGCCGACCTATGGTCTTTACTAGGGTTGGCGGGAAAATTTTTCCCGTTTCCCGAATCGGGAATTCCCGACGATTTTTTCCCAAAAATGGCTATTTTTGCAATATCGGAATTCCCGATACAATTTCCCGTTTTCGGGAAATTTCCCGTTTCCCGAAAGAAAATTTCCCGATTTCGGGAAAAAATTTTTTGGGCGAAAATAGAAAATGCTGAAATTTATAATCTTCGATTAATCATTTCAATGTTTAACTTTTCATTGATGCAGACAAGATTAATTGAATCATTTAAATTTTTTGTTGAAATCCTTCAGGTAAAGCATAAACCAGCGCTACAGGGGTACTAGAGCTTTTGGCAACGCTAAGGCAAAATCAAATCGACTCAGGTCGGATTCGAACCCCGCCGCAGACAAAAAATTATTTGAGAAATGTTCGTTTTTACACTAAAAAGCTTAGAACATGAAAATTTTTGATGAGAAAATGGTGATTTTTGGTGAAAAAAATGAAAATTTTGGGATATTTTTAGTGAAAATTTGATCATTTTTGATGAGGAATCATAATGGAAGACCATATAATTTTTGAAAATAATTTTGGGCAAAAACATAAGGGGGATCCTTGTTTTTTTTCGATTTTTTCAAAAAATTTTCTAAATCACCTTGGTCGCCCCCCTCTCTTATGGGTTTTCGCACCGATAGGAGCGAAATTTTTTTATTGAAATCCTTGAGGGATTTAAAAAAAACAGAGCCGCAGGCAGTGACGTAGCCAGAATTTTTTTATGAGAGGAAGCCCTACCAAGAAATTTTCGAAATTTTGCCTTGATCCTTCCTTGTTTTTTTCGAAAATTTTGGGAAAAACATAAGGGGGATCCTTATGATTTTTTTCGATTTTTTTTTTAAAAAAAATCAAGGGTCCCCCCTATGTTTTTTTCAAGAAATTTTTTTTGAAAAATGCTTCTTTTTAAGTTGAAAATGCTCACAAAATATCGATTTTTGACAAAAAAATGATGAATTTTGAAGAAAAAGTGGAAAATTTTGGGCATTTTTGGTTAAAAAATGGAAAATTTTGGTGAAAAATTATAATGGGGGACCATTATAATTTTGAAAAAAAATTTTCAAAAATTTTTGGCAAGAACATAAGAGGGGACTCTTAGGAAAAATTTAAATTTTTTCAAGAACTGGGGAGGGCACTCACCCTCACCGCCTCTCCCTGTAGCTATGCCAATGTTCAGTTAATTGTTCAATAAATGTTTAAAAGTGAATTATATGTAAAAAAATAAGTTAATGCCTGTATTTTGAACATAATTTTTTAATTTTCCCATATGTATATGAAAAAATTCTTTTTGATAAAGATTGGTTGTTGATGATTTCTGAACATTTTTAAATACAGAAAAATTAAGTTGGTCCTTTTTTGCCCAAAATTTTTGAAAAAATATGACATTTTTTCAATTTTAAAATTTTCCCGATTTTTTCCGTTTCCCGAAAAAAATTTCCCGATTTCGGGAAATTTCCTTGCCGAAGCAATTTCCCGTTTCCCGATTCTTGCTTTCCCGTTTTCGATGAAAATTTCCCGTTCCCGCCAACCCTAGTCTTTACTATGAAAAGTTCTCTATGACCAACTATTTTACGGGGCCCAAATTGAATTTTTTTCATTTTTTTACCCCCAAAATCTGCGTACATTTCCATAACTGTTTACCCTGCGAATATTTTTTCATGCGGTTTTTTGTCCTCTTCCCCATGCCCAAAAACGGTGTACTAGCTACTTTTCGTACTCCAAAACCTCAACCAAAAAAAGTTAAAAAATGTTGACTTTCTTCCTGCGGAAAACTGTGCAAATCACCATAACTTTTGACCCTATGAATATTTTTACCTAATTCTTTTTTATCATCTTCTCCATGTTATAAATCGATGCACCAGCTACTTGTCGTAAAAAAACTCGACCAAAAAAAGTTAGAAAAATCATCTATCTAAAAAACTTTTTTCTGAGTTCATTATAGCTGGGGACCAAAAAAATTTTTCTCAAAAACTAAGCTATTTTTTCTCAAGAACAAAATATTTTTCAATAAATTTTTTATATAAATTATTACAAGCCATCAGCTATCTAAAATGTATTCGCTCGAAAAATCCGAAATGTCTTCGAATTTTGGCGAATTTAAAAAGTCTAAATTTAAAGACAAATCCTATTCCGTATATATGCGCTAGTTTTCGCCAAAAATTTGTACCATTGGGTTTTTGATTAAGGAGGATCAATTCCTATATTTTAATGACTAACGTATACAAATTTTCGGGGTTTATGCTAAATTTCTGTTATTGACGCCAAAAATCGATTTTTTGACCCATATGTGTCAATTTTGATACCCAGGGTTTTTTCTATACGGGGACACGAATCCTAGCGAATTGATTTATCCAGACTAATTCTGACGACTCTGGACCCTCTGGAAGAGTAAGGATCAAAATCAGCCATGTACTCCTATTTTGCAAGCGGCCCGGGATAAACTTTTTCTTGTCCTAAAAATTTTTTCATTTTTTTAATCAACGTACGTAGATGAGCTCGGTTGCCGATAATTTTGTCATTTTTAAACAACAATCGACTATGTTCTATCGTTTAAACATGTTTTTGATATAGGTTTTGGACTAACGCTTAGAAATGTTCCCTTGTAAGAAAGCTTCAATTTATTATTTATATCTAGGAACTTATGACGGTTAACAGTAACTAGAAAACACACAACTAGAAACTCACAACTAGAACCGTTTCATAATGCCATGCAGGAACTCATAAATACACAACTAGAACCACGCAAAAATTTCTTTGTTGCTTAATTTCTGTCGAACTTATCAAAGGGCAAAAACTTAGTGAAAAGACCCTTTTTGCTGATTCGGATTCAGCAAAAGGGTCTTTTCACTACTTTTTTTGCTCTTTGATAAGTTCGACAGAAAACCAGACAACAAAGAAATTTAATTAGTGGTTCTAGTTGTGTATTTTCTAGTTCTCACCCGATGATTCTAATTGTGTATTTTCTAGTTGACTGCTAACCATTATGACATCTGTTTTAAATTGCAATATTGTTTACAATATATAGACATATTAGATTTTTGCAAAAAGTGCATCTATTAAAAATTCTAGTGCAAATCTTTTGCTTCACGCTCATTATGCGGACTTAAAACTGCTTCTTTGAAGCCTTCAGGATTGGTATTTCCAGTTTGATGTGGAAGGTGTTGATATTGACCATTGAGCTGGTCACCAGCGTAAAGATCACGACCTCTAATTTCTTGCTCGCCATAAAAAATAATTTATATTAGAGATTAGGAAGCTATCTGACCACATATATGCAACCAGGGTTTTTCCGAATACGAATACTGGAAATGAATACGAATACGAATATGTATTCGAATTAAAAATTGTAAACGAATACGAATACAAATACATATTTGTATTCGTATTCGTATTCATATTCGTAAAAACGAATACGAATACAAACGAATACTGAGTGATTATTGCCATTTCATGCTATAAACTTTGTCTTATGTGATTAGAAAACCATTTGTTATAGCATGAAATGGCAAAAATCATTCAGTATTCGTTTGTATTCGTATTCATATTCGTTAGTTCGAATATGAATACGAATACAAATATGTATTTGTATTCGTATTCGTTTGCAATTTTTAATTCGAATACGTATTCGTATTCGAAATATTCGAATACGTATTCGTGTATTCGTATTCGGAAAAACCCTGGTTGGGAGTCGTTTAGAGCTTTTCAATTGCGCTGAATACGAAGATGATAATAGCTTTTGATAATTTTTTTGGACCAAAAATTCTGACAATCACAAAATCATTGTGAGCCATAAATGGTTTTGTTTATTTTGCATACACTATTATTATTATCATTTTTAAAAATTTTTATCGAATTTTTAAATTTTTTCAATCAAAAATTGCGTTTTCGGCACTTTTTGATCTCTATTCAGTTTAATTGAAATAAAAATACCCATTTTAGTATTACTTTAATTCATTTTTTACACAAAATTCATCCTTTTTTTCAATGCCTAAATTTTTTCAAGTAAGCCGAAAAAATTCATCATAGTCCAAAAAGGAACATCCGAACTAATTATTGGGATGCTTCTAGGTCGATGAAAATGAAAGAAGAGCCTAGAGGAAGAGCAATTGGAAAATAAAAGAATCCAATGAGCAGAAAAAATTGCTGCCTCATTTCACTTTTCGTTTACGAAAAATTTGGCCTGGAAATCGGCCAAAAATTCCCATTTTTCACTCGAAAAAATCCCATTAATGAGAAGAAGAAGTCAATAGTGACGTCAAGAATGCTGAGATTTTTTAAGTTTTTCAGCAAAAACACAATAATAAGATTTTTTATGATCGATAAAATTTTTATGCATGAGATGAAAAAATTGGGAAAATGCCAAAAAAAATATAAAAAATCCCAAAAATTCGGATTGTGAGCTAAGAAATTTGAGTGGAAGAAAAATTCTTAAAAATATGTCAAAAACGAGTAGTTAGTACAAAAATTTTTGGACGCTGGCGGGAGCCGAACCAGGAGCCCCTTTACATGAAAGTTATTTTTTACCACTAGGCTATAAACACATTCTGAAGCTCAATTTTTGCAAACATTCATCCGTCGCAAAGAAAATTTTTGAAAAAACTGCAAAAAAATTGGGCTCGACCGGGAATTGAACCCGGGGCCTCTCGCACCCGAAGCGAGAATCATACCACTAGACCACCGAGCCAACTATTTGAATACCTCTTAAATTTTACAAGTAATAAAGAGTTTTAAAGTTAACAAAATCCTATCAAAATTTTAATAAAAAATTGGTGTATTGAAACGAAATTTCAAAATTTTTGAATTTTAAACAAGATCAGTGTACTGAAACGAAAGTTCAAATTTTTTATTTTTAACATTTTTTATTTGATTTTAATTTTTTTCACGACTTGTTTGCATTCATAAGTTCAAAAATTTAGATTAATAAATTATGTCATTTTTCAAACAAACTTGGCTTCGAATTTCACCTCTTCATCAACACAGACTTCCGCTAATTTTAATTTCATTTACCATAAAAAATTTTTAACTTCAATTTTTCTCTTCAGCATAAATTTTCTACATTAAAGTTTAAAAAATTCTCATGGGATTTTTTCCAGGTATGGAAAACCCATAATTTGCAGTTGTGTTATTTTCATATTGTTTCTCTAATGCCGTAACATACCTCATTGACGTGCATTCAAATAGTTCAATAGTCTGTCTCTTATTCGAAAACTCTCTTAAATAATAAAATCTCTATAGTAACATGGTTCCACTAAGGGGCGAATTGCATTGTTCACTTAATTTTCTGCAAGTTTGATACTTTTGACCCAGAAGACGTCAGTTTTGACACTTTGCTGCAGCCAAAAATTGAAGATTTTTGTGGAAAGTTAAAGAAGCCCTATGTTCTCAGCTACTATTTCGGCAATTGTATAATAAAAATTTTTTGATGCTTGCCTCAGCGAGAGCTGCCAGGTTTCAATTATATAACCATGGCACTCCAGATGGTGTTTTTGCGTATAATACAGCCAGAGCTATGGCGTTAAATGGAATTCTGGGGTCACCTATTAGGAAGTCACCGGCTTTGGCGGTAAATAATTTTTGAAATTTTATATCTAAAAAACGAATGTACTTAAACATTTTTGAACTCATTAAAAAAATTAGAAAATTTTTTGTAAAAGGATTTTGTTGAATGGTAATAGGCTTAGGCTTAAGCTTAAGCTTAAGCTTACGCTAGGCTTAGGATTAAGCTTAGGCTTAAGCCTAGGCTTTGACTTAGTCTTACGCCTAGGCTTTGGCTTATAGTATATTTTCAAACTTGATTTTTTCCTTTTTATGGTTAGACCTTCACCAGTGTAAAACTTTTGATTTTCAAAAACTGTTTTCAAGAGATGGAACAAAAGTTGTTTGCTCCATTTTTGCAATAAAAGTTTTTTGAAAATCTTAAGTTTTACCCTAATGGGAAACGAACCTGCATGCCCAACTTTGCTTAACTTGCCTGATCGGACGGTCAGCGCCTTGTATCACGGGTGGCAGAAATGGACTTTAATTTCCTCACATCATTTTATATCCTTTTTAATATCACCTTTGTACATTTTTTCCAATTTTTCTAACAAAATCTACGTCAAGGGAAAAAGATTTATGTCTCATAAAAGTCTCATAATAATTCCAGCTTTGCACGTTATGGAATTCTATATAGGAGAATAAATCGAGATTTATAAACGACTATAAAAAGAATTTTTTGACGAATTTTTTTCAGTTTTTTAGTCATAGGCAAATTTTATGGATGGTTCTCCTTTGACAACCTTTTTATGCTATAAAAAAGTTTTTGTCCATGGCGAGATCGAGCACTTTACCATCTTTGTGTAAAGTGACACTTGTCACTTCAATATGAGTAATAACTTTTTTCTTTGAAATCTCTATAAAATATGTTTCCCTTTCTTTAAGGTAGCTCAGTTTTTATATACACTTCCTTTTCTTATTTTCGACCAAAAAACGCAATTTTTAAGCTAGCCCCAATATTTTTCCAATAACGAAAACCTCTTCACCCTACCACAATATTTGAATTGTTCTTCCGCATAAGGAATTGATGAAAATCTGTGATATGTCACACGTAAAGAAAAGCGCTGAAAAGAAAAGCAACATGATGACACGAATCTCATTTTTGAAGCCCTACAATGGCCAAAATTGGCCTCTCTCGCGGACACACTTTCCTCACATCATCGGCAATCGAGAAAAAGTGAGTAGTAGTAGCGGATGAAGAAGGAATCCTTATGAAGAGTAATTTTTTCGCTCCAGGAGGTATTCTCGGATGGCACAAAGATTCTAAGTTCATGTCTAAATTCTCGAATCTAACCCAAACCATTTAACCTATCTACTAAACAGCTGCGAGTGTCGCAGATTTGAGTAAGACATTAAGAAATGATTTGGCTATAAATCCGGCGAACGCCACATTTAAACTGTGGAAGAGTGAGAAAACTTTTCTTCCTATTGATCGTCTTGGCTCTTATTCGATTTTATTTGAGCTATATTTGTGAAGATTTTTGTTTCGATTTTCTACTATGCTACTTACAACTTAATTGCTAAGAAAACTTTTCTAATTGGTATTAGAGGCCTTTTTTGGCGCTTAGTGGCCAAAGAAATTTGCTTTTTATGCTGAAGTGGCATGTCGAATAGTATTTTGTCTACTTCGAATGAAGATCTTGATGAGATCGAGCGACACGCGAGTCGTACAAGTGATTTATTATCTAAAAAGAGACGTGTGCGGATAGAAGAACGTCCACCGACTATTTTTGAGACGAATGAGGAGCAAAGTTGGGATGATGAGGATGACGAGGTACAAGATGAAGAAGAATATGAGGTTTGATTAAAGCGAGAAAGGTGTATTAGGTCGGCTAAATTTCGATTCTTTGATCCTAATTTTCAGGGTTTTCGTGTTAATAACATGAAAATTCAAAAATTATAAGGAATTTTTAAAAAATAACATCACAATCGTGTTCAGCATAGTCAAAAAACTTCTAACGGCGGAAAAAAAAATTTCATTTCCCATGAACGGCATGAGCTTTCTGTCCCATTTGCGATGACCCTGCCTAATCCCGAACTTTTTTGAAAGTCCCTGAAAATTCAAAAACATCCTACCAGTTTCCTAATTTTAGTTCCCATACTTTTTCATGCATAGATTTGTTAATTTTAGCTCTACCCCTTGTAGCTAAACAAAAAAACTTGACGTCGCAAAATTGGATTTTCTTGATTCTTTATACGAAACGTTTTTTACCCTGATTGAATTTTGGCACGCAAGTGACATAGTTCATCTCCATGCTACCCCGCTAATCAAGTATGCATGAAAAAAGCACTTCACAAAGCCGAAATGAGCCCATAGCCGACCTGATACATACTCTTTCTATTCTTTCTAAAGCCTATCCTAAACTATTCTAGCCGTCGTCTACTCATTTTCAAATTCCTAAAAAGTCTTCTGATCCTACCGAACAACCATTTATCGACAGATCAAAACGACGTGTCTCGATCGCCACACCAGCTTTTTCTTCTTCAGCTGCGACAGAAGCACGAAGACAGAGGCTACTGGCGACCCGAAGAGTCTCGACGTTTTATTTTGATGACGAAGACCCACCAACGGGAAAAATAAAGGGCTTACAAAAAGATGGTAGTAATGACACGACGGGATCGGGGGAGTTTAAAAGGGAAAAGCACATTGCGATGTCTAGAAGAGCTAGTATGTTTGTCAGGAAAATGTCGATGGCGATTCCAACACTGTCGTTGGAACCGATTCCGCAAACAGTAGGATTTTGAGAGTTTTATAAAAAATTATGTAAAGAGGATCAATTTTTTGGGGGTTTTATGTAACGACAATTTGATTTAGTGATAGGGGACCAAAATTCCTCAAGGAAGAATTGTGGTCTTAAAAGAACGGCCTCATCCCAAACTGGACGTTGTAAGCTGGATATAGCTTAATCCAAACGGGTTGAGCAATAGCTTAAAAAGTTCCGAGATCAAGCCGAACAAATATGTAAAACATTGTTTTGCATAAACAAACTTTCTAAGATGGTTAAAAATTTGATTTAAACTTTGCAAATTAGACAATTTTAGGGCAAAAATGAGCCTCGAACTAAAATAGCCTCTATTTCCTTCTAGGTTGAGATTTTTGATGAAATAATAACATTTTTCATAAAATAAATCATTGCGAATCCAACTCTATAATTTTTTTTGCTCAGAAGGTCGAGGATTCGATCCCCGACGAGAGCTTAATTTTTTGCCTTTGTTAAATTTTCCAGTTTTTTGGCGAATCTTATTCTGAGGCTATTCTAAGCATTTCTGTGCAAAAATTTTCAAAAAATACCGTCATACCAANTCCAACTCTATAATTTTTTTTGCTCAGAAGGTCGAGGATTCGATCCCCGACGAGAGCTTAATTTTTTGCCTTTGTTAAATTTTGCCAGTTTTTTGGCGAATCTTATTCTGAGGCTATTCTAAGCATTTCTGTGCAAAAATTTTCAAAAAATACCGTCATACCAAGTTGCCGGCAAAAATGGGTTAATTCCTATTTCCGTTTTTAGAAATAAATTTATTATAATTATATCAAGTCTGATTTCACTACAGTTTTTTGGAGCTACTTCGGCTCTTATACCACATTAAACGTGGCCTAAAATCGAACAATTTGTCGATTTTAGACCACGTTCAGTGAGTATAAGAGCCGAAGTAGCTTCATTTTTTTTATTGAAACAAGGGAAGGCAATTGCCCCTCCTTTCGTTGAAAAAATTAAAAATTTTTCCTAGTGGTCCCCCTTATGTTTTTGCTCAAAATTCTTGAAACTTTTTTTCAAGAATCCTAATGACCCTCATGATTTTTCGCCAAAAATGACCAAAATTTTCCATTTTTAACCAAAAATGTCAAATATACCATTTTTCAACAAAAATTGCAATTTGTAGATTAAAAAAACTCTTTCTCTTACCATCTTTCGTCAAAATTTGCGTGTATTGAAACGAAAATTTAAAAAAGCATGAAAACTGGGACCATTAGGATTTTTGAAAAAATTTTCACTTTCAACATTCATATTGGCATATGATCAATTTTGATGACTAAGAAAATTTGTTGTAGCTTAGCCTTATTTTGTCCTTTTCATAATTTTATGCTTATTTCTCTTTTGTATACAGTTTTGCCGGCTCTTTTTCTCACGCATAAAAGTTGCATAAATTTTTTAGCTTTTCTTGGCTTCAGATGAAATTTTTTGTACGCTATAAAAATGTCCCATACAAATTCCTGTGCTTCTAGGGCATCCAGAAGAGCCTCAATTTTACTTACTGCTTTGACAAATCAAAATGATAAAGAAGTAGGGATTTTAGGGAATTTTATATATGCTTTAAAATTTGACCCTGTAGCTCAGTGGTAGATCATTGGACTGATATGTCAGTGGTCGCAGGTTCGAATCCCACTTCGAACAATAAGAGTTTACCTAGATATCGAAGCTGTTGGGCAGTATAACTTTTCTTACAGTTATTTTTTGTACAAACACTTTTCGTAAAATCTTTTTTTGGAAAATCTCTTCCACTGACGATACTTGAAACGATAAGATGTTAAAAATGATTATCTTTTATTTTGACCCTGAATTTCAGGATTTTCGTTTCAATGCACAAAAAATTCGAATTTTCAAAAGTTCATACTAAATAATTTTTAATGTTTCAATCCTTTGTTAAAAAATTTCAAATGTATAAGTTATCTTCAAAAAAAATTTTCAGATCATTTTTACGTCATACATATATCAAAAATCCGAAAATTTATGCTCCATAAATTTTTCTCGAAAAAATTTTGCCCTTCTTTACTTCTTCCTCTTGCATCTCTAAAACTCCATTGACTTATGACCCAGCCATCTGTTCTGTTGCTATTGGCAGCATATCATATTTTTTTAAATAAAAATTTTCAACGTCGCACTTTAATGCTTGTTACTCTTATGCCATTCATTCATTCATTATTTTTTGGTTTCAAATTCACACTACGGCATCGACATGCGCTATTATGGAAATAATTATTTTTAATCATTTTTTAAGATATTTAAATTTTACGTAAGCAAATGTCGAAAAATGCTTTCCTCGATTTTGTTGGAGCCATCCAGTCATATCAATGCAAATGTAAGAGTTTTTGAAAGAGTAAAAATTAAAATTTTTTGCTTACAAGGAAAGGGCAAGATCTGTCAGAAAAAATTTTCGATCAAACCAAGTGAAAACGAACGAGAGCAATATAAACATTAATAAAATAATAATAATAATACGTGCCGGTAGACCTTATTCACTGCTTGATGCAGAAAACTTGTTCACAATGCATTTTTGATATAGCAAAAGTTTACTCATATATAATCAAGTTGAGATGGAGTGGTGGTTGTGTTAATGGTGTCGGGATCGAGTCCTTGTCTCATCACAAATTTTTGCATCATTTTGAATTTTTTTATCTCTTTGAATAAGGCATACTGGCATGCTATTAATACTTTTTATTCATATTGATGTTGCTCTCTTTCTTTTACACTTGGTCTCATCGAAAAATTTTTCTGACAGATCTTGCTCTTCCCTTGTAATATTCAATGGCAATTCTGAGATTTTTGAGCGATTTTTTTACAAATGTTCAAGTTTTTTAATTTTCACCAAAATAGTCATATGGGGGTTTTTTATACGAGGAATCGATTGCGCGCATTTCCGAAGCTTGAAAACTCTTCCCTGATCCTGATTCAGAGAACTGATGTGTGTATTGAAGCGAAAATAAGCTAATATAGTATCAGGCAAGCGTTTTCAAGGATTTTTTGGCATCCTGTATATTCTTTTTAGTTATCATTTTTGAATTTTTTAGCCTTTTGAAAATTTTTTTTCTCTCACTGCCATTTTATTGCCTTACCAAGATTTTTTATTGGAATAAAAAAATATGTGTAACAGCTAGTGGCTTCTTCTTCTTCCCTTTATGTGGGTCATTAATGAGATTATTTTTGGAGGGAAAATGTGCCTAGCGGCTTTAAACTAATGAGGATTCGTCTGCCGAAAATGTTTTGTCTTGCTTGTTGAATTCTTATGAGTTTGAGTGTTTGAGAGAAATTTTTTCGAAATTTTAGGTCTAGGCTATTTAGAATAAATATTATCTTTAACGGCCTTGATTTTCTGGGTTTTCGTTACAATGACACGCAAAATTGAATTTTTGAAAATTTTCGAAAAATTGAGGTAGTTCACCTGTACCCCAGATTTTCAATCCGTCCCTGATTTTCAGGATTTTCGTTTCAATGATACTAAAAATTGAATTTTGACAAATTAACTTTAAAAATCCATTTTTAAGCACAACTGAAAAACGTCTCCTCCTCTCACGGTGTACCAAAATTCCGAAAAGGCAAAGATCAAATTAATATGTAGGCAAAGGTCAAAATTAAAAAATGTCGCCAATCGACTCAGCTCGCTGGGCGCTTTAAAATTAGTATCAAAATATCATCAAATTTTGTGGGTTTTACTCATAGCCGAATGGCTAAAGCACTCGACATTAACTCATAGGGCGTGGGTTCGATTCCACGCCAAAAAGTCTTTTTTTATTTGTTGTCAAAAGTCATGAAAATTTTTGCATATCCACATTTTTATGCGGAGAACACGATGGAGATATTATTTTTACATGAAAACTTTTGGAATAATTAGAAAAATCGAAAAATCACTTTTTGAATATCTTTCGATTTTTCCAAAAGTTTTCATGAAAAATAGTAGTGCCATCGTGTTCCCAGCATAAAATTGTGGATATGCAAAATTTTTCACAACTTTTAACAACATAATTTAAAAAAATACTTTTTTGCGCGGGATCGAACCCGCGCCCTTTGAGTGAACACCGAGCGCTTTAGCCACTCATCCATGGGTAAAACCCACAAAATTCCATGATATGGTATTAGTTTTGAAGCACTCGGCGAGCTGTATCGATTGGCGACAATTTTTAAAAATTATCTCCTTGATCTTTTCGGAACTTTGGTACGCCGTGCTCTATGTGCCCTAGGTAACCTTTAAATTTTTTTGTTGAAAACTCAAAAATTTTCTACCCATAAATATTCTTAATTGCTGTCCCATGTGTTTCCTATAGAAAATTTTTTCTTAGCCACTTCTCAATTGACTTCTCTCTTTCTACTAATTTGTCTGTAGACCTTTTTGCTTCTCATTATAATCAAAGTCTATGACTCAAATTTGTCTCAGATTTTGTTTTTTCAAAAAAATTTTTTTTTGATTTCTATTTTTATCTTGGTTTCTAAATGAAGTCAATTTTGTCAGGAAAAATTACATGCAAGTTTTAATATTGAATAAACCCATAAAACAGGTAATTATGGATGTGAAAAAATTTTAAGGGATATAATTTTTTCATATTTATAAAAGGTTATATTACTATTTTTGAAGTTTTGTGCAAAAATTTTTAGTCAGAGTCAAGTAGGAAGTTGAATTTTTTTATGAGAAATTTTTTGATTTTTTACAAAAAAATCTTCTTTGTTAGCTTTTAAAATTAAAAATTAAATTTTTTTTTTCAAAGTTTCAATCAGCCCCTCGAGACTGCGTGAAATTTTAAAAAACGTTTGGTTTTTCAAAATTTACACAAAATTTTTTTTGGTAATTGGGTCAAAAATTGAATTTTTGAACTCCAAAAATTCAATCTTTGAACCCAAAAATTTAAATCCAGAATTTTAAAAAGTAAGTTATTTTTGCTGGCATCAATTTTTTAATATCTATGCAATTAAAAAAAATTATTTTTTAATTTTAGGTATTGTCGCTTGGGGCGGACGTGCTGCCAGAATACAAACTGCAGCCAACTCGGATACACCACTGCACGATCGTCCATTACTCGCCGTTCAAAGCGGTATGGGATTGGATAATCTTGCTGCTGGTTATATACACTGCCATTTTTACGCCTTATGCCGCTGCCTTTTTATTAAGAGAGGTAATAAAATAATTTGCATAAATACTCAAAATAGGACGATAAATAAGGTCGCTTAAAAAAAAGAATTTTTTATGCGAAAACAACACCTAACAAAAATGACATCATTTTCAGCATAGTCAAAAACCTCTAAACGACACCCATATTGCTCAAATTTTGAATTTTTTACATTGGCCCTGATTTTCAGGGTTTTCGTGTCAATAACATAAAAATTCAAATACTATAAAGAATTTTCGAAAAATAATATCGCCATCGTGTTCCGCATAATCAAAAACCTCTAAACGACACCCATATTGGCTATATTTTGAACTTTTATGTGTGACCCTGATTTTCATGGCTTTCATAGAAAGCCTAAGCCTAGGCCTAAACCTAGGCCTAAGCTTAAGCTTAAGCCTAAACCTAAGGCCTAAACCTAAGGCCTAAGCTTAAGCCTAGTCCTAAGCCTAGGCTTAGGTTTAGGCCTAAGCTTAGGCTTTGTGCGCAAAAAATATTTTCCTTTTTGTTTTTACGGTAAATTCTAAATCGTTACCGTTTTTGAGATAATTGTGAACGAAGTTGGCGATTTGGAATTTTGTGTATTACAACGAAAACGTTTATCTGATAGTTTTCCCCGTTGTAATACACAAAATTTTAAATCGCCAATCTCATACGCAATTATCTCGAAAACAACTACGATTCAGAATTTATCGCAAAAACAAAAAATTCTCCATTTTTCATGAACTTTCCGAATATCAACAAAAATGGCAACTTTTTCCCGCTCGGACTTGTTATGTAAAAATTACTAAATTTTAGTCAAATCAAGAACCAAGGACTTTAAAAATATCGGAACCTTTGGAAATCATTGATTTAATTGTTGATATAATGTTTATTATTGATATTATAATAAATTTTCGTACGACTTATGTTAATGAAAATGACGAGGTTGGTTGAATTTTTTAAAGAATTTTATAGGTAATAGTAAAAAGTTCATCACCAATGACTCAGAAGCAAGTGGGGCAAAATTCATCTTTGTTGTGGGAGGGTTCGATCCCCAGAGGGCGTATTTTTATTTTATCGGTTCAAAAAATGTTGTTAAAACAGATTTTCATTAAAATTGGGGAAAGAAGGGTCGGCTAGGGGAAAGCACTTCCCCTTTTTTTGGGAAAGTGTCTTCCCCTATCCGACCCTTCTGCTTACGCTACTGGCCAGGATCCACTCTGACCCCTTAGACCCAAATGGGTCCTGAGTCCCAGACTCGTTTTGGGAATCTGTTTTTTTTGTCTTTTACGGGTTTTCGTCTTTCCTAAAAAATGGAATTTTACATTTTTTAAAGGACTACCCAATTTTTTCTTACTTTGATATTTTTAGGTAGTTTCGCATCCGGGAAAAATTGCCAATCATTATTTCAAAGGCTGGTTTATAATAGATCTAATTGCGGCAGTACCTTTCGATTTATTATTAGTCAACACGAATAGTGATGAAGTATACTCTATTACATAAGTTTAATTATTATAACCATTTTTTAGACCACAACCCTCATAGGCCTTTTAAAAACCGCTCGATTGCTCAGATTAGTACGGGTAGCACGAAAGTTGGACCGTTATTCGGAGTATGGTGCCGCAGTATTATTGCTCCTGATGGCCACTTTCGCTCTAATAGCTCATTGGTTGGCGTGTATATGGTATGCTATAGGAAGTGCCGAGTTGTCACATAGAGAATATACGTGGTTGCATCAATTGGGTATGTTTGAAATATATAGCATTTTTTGGCAAAAGAAAAATTCATCATCCATGGTTAAGTGGAAAGTGTCTCACTTTACACTCAAATGTTCTAGGATTTGATCCCTCTAGAGTGAAAAATTTTTCGTTATTTTCAAAAAAGTTGTTAGGAAACCCCCATAAAACTGGTCGTACAATTTTTGCCTTACATTTTTTCCCCTTGAAACACTATCCACTGAGACATACGGCCGCTAGTTCGATTTGCGGGTTCAGGATAACATATTTACCCCTATAAATATGGATTAAAATAAAATATTTTAGCGAGGAACTTGAATGAACCGTATTTTAATGTAAATACCACAGCGGGTGGACAACCAACGGGTGGACCATCGCTGAAGTCACGCTATGTCACGTCACTTTATTTTACTCTTTCTACTATAACCTCAATCGGTTTCGGCAACGTTAGTGCCACGACTGATTCTGAAAAAATTTTTACTATTATCATGATGATTCTCGGGTGTAAGTTTTATTTTCCATTTTTTTAAAGTTCTTTAAATAAAAATTCAATTTTTAGCTTTAATGTATGCATCAGTATTTGGTAATGTATCTGCAATAATACAAAGGTTATATAGTGGAACGGCTAGGTATCACACCGAAATGTCAAGACTAAGAGAATTTATACGCTTCCATCAAATACCTAACCCCTTAAGACAGAGGCTTGAAGAGTATTTTCAACACGCCTGGTCTTATACGAATGGTATAGATATGAATTTGGTACGGTTTTTATTAAAAATATCATAGAATGATGGAATTGGGTTCACGGCTCCTGAAACTCGAGGAAAAATCTTTCTAGCCGGACAATCTATAGTGAAATACACTTCAGAGTACTATTTAGTGCCTAAAAACATATCCTACTGCTTTCCTCGAAAAGTGAAAATTCGCATTTTTGGATTACGAATTTTCACTTTTTCGGAGAAAAACGAAGGGTATATTTTTTAGGCCCTAAATAACATCCTGAAGTCTATTTCACTATATATTTCCCAGCTAGAAAGACTTTTCGCGAATTCAGAAGCAATGGGGTGGGGCAAAAGTGATAAAAGAGAAAGTGGATTTCTATAGGACCTAGATCCCGTAGAGTAGCGTAACTTGAATTTTGCCCCCCCCCCTAATTGACGACTTGTTTGGCCGGGGAGGCCGGCCCCTTGGACCCAGTCAGCGATACGACACTAGGAAGGTACACACCTCACAAATCAAAATTTGACGAATTTTTCACATGAAATTTGAATTTTTAATGCAAAAATTTGAATTTTGTAATGTGTGAAAAATTCGCTAAAATCTGTGATATGTATATCGTCCTAGTGCCCAGTGATACTCTACTGGAGGGAGGGGGAATAGTTTTCAAAAATTCACACCCAAAAATTTTTAGGTGCTCAAAGGATTTCCAGACTGCCTCCAAGCTGACATTTGCCTACATTTGAATCGAAATTTGCTCAATAGTTGTCCGGCGTTCGCCGGCTCTTCACCGGGTTGTTTGAGAGCGTTGAGTATGAGGTAAATAAAAAATCGATTTTTTTATTTTTTTCAAAAATTAAAAATTTTAGGTTTCGCACAACACATGCACCACCGGGAGATACTTTAGTACATAAAGGAGATATTTTGACGGGATTGCATTTTATAGCAAGAGGATCGGTGGAAATAGTCGAAGGAGAACAGATAAAATGCATTTTGGGTAATTTTTGAAGTTTAAAAAATTACAGGATAGTCAAAAAATAAGATATTTTCGATTTTTCAAGTTAATATAAAAAGTTCACGATTTTTGAAATTTATAATGCTCAATCAATCGTTTCAATAAACAGATTGATAAAAACAATGAAAAAAATCATGAAAACTTTGCATGAATAGCAATGAAAACTGTGTATTAAAGCGAAAATTCAAATTTCAGGAAAAGACGACATATTCGGCGAAAACCCATTGTTATATGAAGATGTTGGAAAAGCCTCGTGTAATGTCCGAGCCCTTACCTATTGTGATTTGCATAAAATTCTACGGGACGATTTGTTGGACGTTTGTGATATGTACCCCGACTTCGCGGACATTTTTTGCAAAAACTTACAGATCACCTATAATTTGAGAGATGTAAGGAATTTTGATTGAATCTCAAAATGCAACAAAAAATGATTCAGGATTCACAGTCAACGAAAAAGAGGTTGGACAAGCATAAATTGTTGAGGATGTCATCAAGTTTGAATAGAGAAAAGCAATGTGAAGGTAAGCAGAAAAACAATAATTTACAACAACAAAAATTTTAAAAAAATGATCACCGTCGGTTTCAGAATAGTCAAAAACCTCTAAACGACACCCATTTCACTCATATTTTGAATTTGTATGTCTGATCCTGATTTTCAGGGTTTCGTTTCAATATACAAAAATTCAAAAATCCATAAAGCTTTAAAAAGAACGTCGTTTTTCTAGAAAAGTCGAATACCTAACATACATGGGTTAATTAAAATTTTTGAAAAAGTTTGTGTATTAACACGAAAACCTGAATTAAAACAATTTTACCCTAGCATGATGGATGTCGTTTAGAGCTTTTTAATAGTGCTGAACATGATGGTATCATTTTTTACAACTTTATTTTTCCTAAATTAACAAAACCAATTTTTAAAGATGTCCGTGCGTTTTCCTCACAATTTCGTCGGATGTCAAACGCCGACGAGTTTGCACCCTATTCACCAACTACACGAAATCAGGGTATGAATGCTCCTTCACCTCCTTCAGATGGCAGCTATCAAGGTAGGCATAGAAAAAATTAAATTTTTTATTTATGTTTAAGGTGGTCTTGACAGTGTCCGTCGAAGCATTAATGACATTTGTCGAAATAACTCGCTAGAACCGTCCGCGTCTATGGGTATAATTTTTGTTATTTATATCTGGCATGTATTTTTTACTCTATTTCAACACAATTTTCATTAGAAACTGCACAAATTTTAATTTATTAACATTTATATAGATCAGTGCTGTACTTGAGAACTTTTTAAATTTTAGTCTTAATTTTTAAAAATTGAACATGTACCCTTAAAAATTCAAAATGGAAAAATGTCCCATTTCAGGAAGGTACAACTTTTTGGGATACTAGAACCCAAGGGACACGGATCTCATTTGGGTCTCGGACCCAGGATTTAGGAGTAAAGATGTTCATGGGCCAGGCTGACCCCTGACTCTGAAGATTTGCCCCTGAAGATTCCAATTTTTGGTCATTTTTGCCAAAAAAAATCAAAATTTTGGAGAAAATACCTTTTTGTGAGTGCCTTTTTAAAACATCTTGGCCCCTCAGGGGGAAGGATTTTCAAATTTTATAAATGGGATGAGTGCATCCCCTCTGCCTCCTTGGCTATGCTACTGAGGAGAGGGGGTTGAGAATGAAAAATGCCTTTTTAGTACAGTACTGTATAGATAATAGAAAGTTAATTTATTATTTTTATGTTTTCCTTTTTGTCTAGGCAAGAAAAAGCCCTACAATCGAGAAAGCTTGGTTTTGGTGGACGAGGAAGACAGTGAAGACTACAATCATAACTTTGATGAAATTTCACCGATTGAGACCGGCTTGGGCTATTTTGAGTACCCACCAAGACGTAAAAATTTAATTTTTTCCATTTGCCACTTAGCTTTCCTCTTTAAACTGTGCAGCATGTGTATGCACGAAAATGCACGAATTTTAAATGTATAGAGAATCTTTTATATATAGTTTTAAATTTTCACTGAGGCAAGAAATTAATGGGCCAAATCCAATCCCAGAATGTTGAGATAACAAAACTATGAGTTTTGGGGTATTTAGCCCAACACCCTCCTCCCAGTGGTGTAGGGAGAAAGGTCGGCTAGGGGAGCACTTCCCTAAAAGGCTGATTTTCAGCAATAAATATAAGAAGGACTCTTATGAATAGGGAATTTTGGAACTAGTATCAATTAGGTATCCCAATGAACGTGAAATTTTTCGAAAAAAATTTTTCACCATCTGGAATTGACCCCTCTAGGGGTAATTTTATTCAGGGAATCCGAATTTCATATTTCTGAGACCTGAAAATCTTTCTCCGAATCAAGAAAAGGCTATTTATATGACGTATGGTCACCTCAAGAATCACATACCATACGTCATAATAGCCTTTTATTGTTTTGGGGAAAGATTTTCAGGTCTTGGAAATGTGAAATTCGAATTCCCTGCATAAAATTACCCCTAGAGGGTCAATTCCAGATAATGAAAATGACGTAATGGGAATTAGGAAGAAATGATATCTTGTTTTCATATCTTCCTTGGATGTGATAGGTTTTTGGTTGTTTGTTTTGATAGGATTTTATTGTGAAAATGTGGGATGAATTGGGGTAGGGTAGGGCTCCCTCATATTCTATACAATCCCATTCCCTACTCCACTGGGGGGGGGGGATGGGGTACTTACCCGGAGTACCCCTTTGCCTATGCCAATGTACCTCCCCACCTCGCCTCTCGCAAATTGCTTTGATCCCTGAAAATTTTTTCCCTTCCCTCCTATCAGGAATGATTCCCTATAGCTATACTTTAAAGCAGGGATGCCAAGAACATTTGTTCAAAATCAGCAAATCTAACTTCAAAAATCAGATTTTAGGATCAAAAATCAACAAAATGCTAATTTTCCATTATATTTCTTATAAATTTGACAAAATTTCGCATCTCAAAAATCAGGTTTGACACTGAAAAATCAGATTTTGCCAGATTTAACATCTCAAAATCAGCACTTTTTTGAAAAATCAGCAGACTTGGCACCCCTGCTTTAAAATATTTTTCGACCCTATAATTTTTTTAAATCATCAAAAATCCAAATTTTTAGAACAACACCGGGTCGCCTTCGCCGACATGGAAAGTTCCAATTCAAGAGACATGCAGATAGTCCGCCGGCTCAACACACTAGAGTCCCAAATAGAAAGAATGCAAAATAAAATGAATGGAGACCTAGAAGCAATATTACAGCTGCTCAAAGGGTCTAATTTACTACCAGCATCTGCTTCGGGTAAGAAATTTATTAAAGTATAAAAACTGAAAATGATTTTTTAGGTTCTTCACCTCTACCTCCAAACACGGGTGCCTCTTCCTCAAACGAGATGCCTAGAACATTCTCTCCGACGCAAAATACGGTGGGCAATTGTAAACGTGTTATAAGAGTAAGTTGGAAAAAACATAAGGTTTTAAGAAACTTCCACGCAGGGAAGCCAAAAATAAAAATTGCCTCCAGAAATTTTTAGGAAAAAAAATATTTTTATCGTGTTTAGCACCCTTGAAAAGCTCTAAACGACACCCTTCAAACCTATAAATTCAAATATTTTAAAAATTCATATATTGACACGAAAACTACCCTGAATCAGGAAAATTTTAAAATTTGAATTTGTCTATAGCATGATGAGTGTCGTTTAGAGTTTTTCAAGGATGCTGAGTATTAAGGAGATATTTTTAGCTAAAAAATTTGTAGCGAAGTAATTCATTTTTAGCATCCCTGCGTGGTCGTGCATAACGAATTTTAAATTTTTTGCTTAATCTCAACTATTGGATATTGTTTACCAATTTTTTACTATAAAGAACAGGATTTCGATATTATTTCAGAACAATTAAAAGTTTTCTATTTAAAAAAGTCAAAATCTGGAGAGTTAACTTTACCCCTCTCCTCCCAAATAACCTTCTTAGAGGTAATAAAAAATTTAAACATTTCTTTTTTAGTTGCCAAACACTGACACAGAAGTGCCTGTTTCGAGTCTTTCTAGCCAAGCTGAAACCGAAGCTGAGCCGCTTTTGAGGCCAAACCATGTGCCATTCAGTTCAAGGAAGCGCAACAACGGCAATCGCACATCAAATACCCCAGAAGTGATGTGTACTTTAGCTAGTCCTGATGACACGGATACGATTTTATAGCAAAAGCGCTTTAAAAATTGTAATAAACTAGGTGTGCCACCGGTTTTAGAGACCTCGGTTTTTAATTTTTATTTTATGCATAATTTTTGAGAAATATTTTGAAGCTTTGCTAGATTTTGAGAATTTTTCGACCTTTTGATCATTTTTGAAAATGTTGAAAAATTTCCAAAAAGTTTGATTTTCTAATTTTTATGAGTATTTTTATACCATCCCAAAAAAGCTAGCAAAGCCAAATATCGTCACTACCATATCTTTGAAGCCTTTCATAATATTTATTGTCTGAAAAAAATTTTGGGATCTTTAAATTTTTTTATTCAAAAAAANCCCTCCCATCTCAAAAAAAGCTAGCAAAGCCAAATATCGTCACTACCATATCTTTGAAGCCTTTCATAATATTTATTGTCTGAAAAAAATTTTGGGATCTTTAAATTTTTTTATTCAAAAAAAGATTTCCAAAGCTTATAAATTTTTTAAACTCCCAAAATTTGCATAATTTATCTATCCTCTTCGCTAAACTCTTGTACTGCGAAACTTGCATAACAAGGCTCAAAACTGTGATAATCTTGTTTTTCTTCCCGTTGATTATTTTCTCATTTGTATTTTTGTATCTTGCCAAAAAAACATCCTATGTTTCTTTTTTCCTATTTTTAGCGATTCATGAACTTGGAGAAATACAAAACAAATTTTAATTTTCATGATATCGTTAACTTTATGAATCGCTTTATTTCATAAAAATAAGTGCTACAAAGTTGCATAATTTTTTGTTGATTTTCCAAATTAAAAATTGGGTATCAATTTTATGATTTCGATAGTTTTTTAAAATTTAATCCAATTTTTGAATCTTTTTAAATTATAGGCCCCTCCTACAGTTCACTTGCAGGGCTTGCGAGTGACACGCGAGTAGACCCTTTCAGGGCTAAAATTTACTCACATGATAGTTTTTCGAAGGCTTCACTATATGAAGCCTTCGAAAAATTATCATGCGAGTAAATTTTAGCCCTGAAAGGGTCTACTCGCGTGCCACTCGCAAGCCCTGCGAGTGAACTATAGGAGGGGCCATAGATACCTTTATTATAACTAAGGAAATTTTTAAAGGATATTTTTATATATCTTTAAAAAATTATCTGTGAATTCTTTAGACATTTTTTAATTTTTATATTGACTTTGTAATTTTATAGCATAATATATTATTGAACAAATAAATATAATACCAATACAGTTAACTCTAGCTTTAAGCCCCCCCTCAAAGGAGGGGGACTTAAAGCGAGTTTTTTTACAAACTTATGCGGATTTCTCCGGAAATACAAGGCCAATCCTGATAGTTTCGGTATCGTTAGAAAGATGGATTTCGTAGCAAACGAATGACACCAAAATCATGCCATAACTCTTTCTGGTTGTGGAGATACAGTCAACTCTCGCTTTAAGGCCCCCTCAAGGGAGGGGGCTTAAAGCGAATTGGCGGAAGGGAAGGCTTAAAGCGAGAATCGATTGCATCTCATTGGGTAAAACAAAATTTTATCTCTTAGGCCGGCCGCAAGTTGTCGTCGTATTTTGGTGTCGTACCGTTTACCTTTCTATCGTACCGTGGTACGACAAAATGGTCTAAAATATCAGTATATCAATGAGAAACAAAGAATGAGTACCGAAAGCCGAGCGCTCCTCGCTCGCAGTTTCTCCGACCGGCATATGTACATTTTTAAGTTGTATAAATTTACGAAGCTTACAAAAATTTTCGATTCGACGTTTTTCTGCGATCAAAATTCAAAATTTTTTTCGAATTCGTGCTCCCCATACCCGAAGCCTCTGAGTACAAAAAATTGGCAATTTGAAGAACTTTTTGAAAAATTTTTCGATTTCGTCCTGCAAGGGCAAAAAATGAACAAATTTTTTATCTTCGATTTTGATGATTTTAGTGTCAATCTTCTTCTCTCGTCGCACAACTTTTGAGTTTCAAACTCTTTTAAAAGAAGAGAAGAAAAAATTACATCGTTGTCTAGCCTGCCTGTCGAACTTATCAAGGAGAAAAAATTTGATGAGCATATAATGAAGGAGTTTGAAACTCAAAAGTTGTGCATTAAAACGAAAATTCCTGCTCTGGCGGGAATTTAAATTTTAACTGCTTGCACACTACCTTTAAAAGACTTCAAAGAATAAAAAATATATATACATATGTGTATGGTGCAAAAAATTTGTGATGCAGCTGTGGATCAAACCCAGAATCGTTAATCCAATGGACGATAACAGAACCAAACGTTCATGTTTTCGCTGTAATACACAGGAAGAGAGAAATAAATTGTTCTATTAGAAATTACCCTATTTCCAAAAATGTTCGCATAAATTTCATAAAACCTTGCAAATTTGCAAAAAAATTTCAGACAGACCTCGCAAGTTTTTGATTGTCCGGACCTCTTGCCTGTGTATGATTAGTAATTACAGATCCGCTCGGGAGTGTCGTTCGGAATCACAGCCCTCGAGATCGGAGCGCTTAGCTCTCAGTACTTTATTACAGTGAAACCTCGATTTAGCGACCTTTTCCAGGGGAGGCGCTAAATCGAGTTTTAGGGAGGAGCGCTAAATCGAGGTTTCACTGTATTAAAATATTATTTGTCTTTGAGTATGCTTGAACATTAATGAAATTATATTTATTATTTTTATGGTACAAAATTTTTTATAACAAATCTTATTGTACACGTTATCAAGAAGTGAAAACTATCGGCTAATACATAAAGTACATATTTTTAAAATACAAAATGAATAATTAGACCCGAGAAAATTTACTTGCCACACAATTGGCGCAATTATGAAAAATTGCATATTTTAAATTTATGAAATTACAAATTTTGGATAAGACTAGAAAGAATTTCTCTAATCAATTGTTTGAGGTGACCATTGAGTTAAATAAATAAAACAAAAATAGCATTTTATACAAAAATAAGAATAAATCGATTTTTTGAAATTTTGAACATTTTCTTCTCTTTATACGAATTTATTACAATTCAAGCAAAACTTTGGCTGATTTTCAATATTTTTTTTATTGAAACGATTGATTGAACATTATTTCTATAAAATCGTATTTTATAACATTTGACATCAAGCTGAAAGTAAAATAAAAAATCGATTTTCAAAAAATATTAACAAAATTGTGACTATAAATAGCTTATAAAGCACCCAAAAATTTGGCCTTAAATTATTTGCAATAGAGAGCACGATGTAAAAATTTTAAAAAATGGAAATTGTACTTTTTATGACTCAAGGGTGTTATTTTTTTGGAAAATCGAATTAAAAATACTGCTTCGCTCTCCCTCCACTCGATCCAATGGGGAAAATTTTTTACCCAAAATTTTGAAAAAATTTACACTATTGCTCCACCCCGGCCGAGCACGTTAGCCAATCGGCCATGGACCAAACCCCTAAAATCCCATGATATGGTACTCGTTTTGAAGTGTTCGGCGAGCTGAGTCGATTGGTGAAATTTTTTAACTTTAACCCTTGCCTTCACCTTTTTGGCATTTTGATTCGCCGTACTCTGAAACCCATTTTTTAAACTTTTTATACACCGTGCTTGTATTGTGACTTAAAGTACAGGGTGATCCATGAGGTTCTTTACATCAGACTGTTATCGATATCTTGTCTACCCAAAAAGATTTTTCGATGCGATTTTTTTAAATTAGGTAGGCTAAATGTGATCAAACGAGGTGACTTTCGTCAAAAAATAAAAGTTCCTAATATTTTATTTTGGCGTGATAATATAACACTCTTAACAGTCGAATTTTTAACTTCAAAGCTCTCTAATTCGAAAAATCTACATCCTTTTTCATGATTTTTTGTAGGTAAGTAAAATCGGTCATGCTCTTTCAGCATATTGAAAAGTTGTTGAGAGTTGTTAAAAAGTTGTTGAAAAGTTTTGACAACTTTGCAACAACTTTTTCAACATGCTTGAACGCACCCTGAAAGTCATCTCGTTTGATACACATTTAGCCTACCTAGCTTAAAAAAAATCGCATCGAAAAATCTTTTCGGGTAACCAAATATATCGATAAAAGTCTGATGTAAAGAACCCCGTGGGTCAGCCTGTAACTTTTTATTATAAAAAATTATGGGGGTACATCACTGCAGCTAGCAATCTGATTTCTTCTAGGAGGAATAGGTGGAGGCGTTGGCAGAGGCTTATCATGATACCCATTTTTACCTCGCAAGGAAATTGTTTCTATACCAACTTCTAGAGGTTTAGCATCTGGTCTATCAGTCCTAAATTTTTAAAATTAATTTAATTTCTTCAAAACCCCTACTTTAGCCTCTCTTCCGTATTTTCTAAACCAGAATTTTGAGCTTGAACGGCACTAGCTGTCGACAGCGGTGGAACATAGGTGGGATCTTTCACTGATGATGATTTTCTCCTCATCCTCACCGAGCCACCAGCAGCTTCCCGGTTTCGAAACGGATTCCCAAAACGTTTCCTATGCCCCATAGCTTTGACCAAAATCAATGTATCCAATCTTGGTATGACCCGTACGGAATTTTCGATTTCTTCTTCGGTGACTGTGACCAGTTGGCAGTTGGCTTCTTCGCTTGGCATTGGTGCTAGTCCGAATTTCGTTACCCATTCGTTTTGCTAAAAAATTTTCTTAATTTTTGTTTTTAAAAAATATATTTTCTTCAAAAAATTCAATTTTTGACAAAAATACGATTTTTTAAGGGAAAAAAATTATTCAATTTTTGACAAAACTTGGATTTTTTCTTTTTTCAAAAATTTGCTAAAAATGAATTTTTTTACAAATAATTGACAAATCTAAAGTGATCTGTATTTTTAATTATTACAATTTTGTCGTGAGTGGGAGAGATTTCTTTTCGATGTTCCCTGTAAGTTGGATGACATGTCCCCAACAACTCCGACATCTAGGCAAAATCTGTTTGACTAAGGTCGAACCCGTTACCTTTGGCGTACCGGGGAAAGAGGCAGTGGCATAGGCAAGGGGAGGGGGAATAGGTGCCCTCCAAGTAGGCCGAAATTTAAAAAATCCCTAATCACAAGGGTACCCTTTTACGCTTTCTGGGAAAAATCAGCCTTTTTGAGAAGTCCCCGCCCTAGTCGATCCTTCTCCTTACGCCACTGGGGGGAGGAGGTGGCCATTTATGGACCCACTATTCATTAATGCTTAATACTATTTACCTTTATTTCATGTAACATTAAACGATGTCCCGGATCTTTCTTTAACATTCCAAGAATAAGTGATTTGAGCTGTTCGCTAATTTTTGGCCTAAAAATTGATTTTTTAATTTTAGTCCTGATTTTCAGTGTATATTGAAGCGAAAATTTTTTGGCCCTGCTTTTCAGGGTATATTGAAATGAAAAAGGCCTTAATAACGGTGTTTCTAATTTTTTTCAAATTTAATTATTTTTTTACAAAAATTCTTACATCTCAGGAAACAGCACGGGATCATTTTTTATTTTCTTATGCAAGGCTATTATGTATTCGTCTCTGAATGGCACGTTCCCAACTACTAGTGCATATAAGGTAATGCCCAGAGACCATATGTCTTGAGCTCGACCTGAATAGAAAACTGACGAGTCCTCTATAAAAATTAAAATTATGATTTTGAAAATGTTGGTTAAAAAATTACCGGTTAGTGCCTCAGGGGCCATAAAAGCCGGAGTTCCCGCTGTACCCGTAAGAAATGCATCAATACCCTCGAATTCACATGAGACACCGAAATCCGCTATCTGAAATTTTTGAGAAATGAAAAAATTAATTTTTAGAAAAGTTATTTTTTATTTGATTTCTGTTTTGAGAAAAAACTCTTTTGGGTAAAATTTGCATATTATGCAAATTTTGCTCAATTATTGTTTTTAAATTATCTACTTTTTAATTTTTTTTAAATAATGTTTACGGGTTTTTTAATTTTTGATTTAAAAAATATAAATTTTTAATGAAATTTTGGAAAAAAATTTTCTTACCTTAACTTGTTCAGTTTCTGAAAGCAATAAATTGGATGGCTTGATATCACGGTGGACAATTTTTTGGAAGTGTACTAAAATTTAAAAAAAATTTTTGCTAAAAATTAAAAAATTACAATATTCAAGTCCCATCAATGTATCTCTGAAATATTTCCACGCAGTTTCTTCATCTAGTGGATTTTCGGTTGGCAGTTCTAGGAGGGAGCTAAAAAATTTTATGTCATTTTTTCGGATTTTTGACAAATTTGGGAGGAGAGGAGGTATTTTTAGTTCAAAATTTAAATGCTGAGCTTTCTAGAGAACCGGGTACGTCGGACCTTGTGCCCCCTATAAGCTGGATTAAAAAACTCGCAACAGTTCTGGCCATCCGAAGAGGATGTTACTAGGCAAAACCTTTTGGCCTCAAGTGGAGTTTGAACTAGCCTTGAGGGGAGACTGAGAAAAGCCCAAAGCCCAGTGGGACCCTTGGAGTAACCGCTCCAAATTCTACTCTAGTCGTAACGCCGGCTCAACAAAAAATTAGGTACTCATTTTTGAGGTCAAAAATTATTTTTTGACCTCAAAAATGGTAACCAAATTTTTATTTTTAACATATTGATCCGTTGCCAANTACTCATATTTGAGGTCAAAAATTATTTTTTGACCTCAAAAATGGTAACCAAATTTTTATTTTTAACATATTGATCCGTTGCCAAAGAAGGTATTCCATTTTTAGGTAGCAAAAATTTTTTGGAGTGTTAAAAATTCTATTGAGGGAGGGGGGTGGGCAAAATTTTGAAAAAAGTTCAAAATTTCTATTTTTCGGAAAAACAAAATTTGCATATCCTTACCGTCTTTCAACATATTCAAAAACCATGTATAAATAATTATCGTTGGGGTCATCAAGTACCTAAAAATTTAATTTTTTTCAATTTTTAAAAATTTACTTACCGCCACTAATTTGACGATATTCGGGTGGGTAAGTTTTTTCAAAATTGCAATTTCTCTTTGTACAAGTTGAAGTGGATTTTTTAAAACTGATGGTACTGGTTTATTTTTTCTTGAGGGTGGAGGACCTAAAAATTTTAAAAATTAATTTTTTTACAAACAGGGGAAGGACACTTACGAAAACAGGCAAAATTTTTGACGAGTTTTATTTTATCCAACACTTTCAATGCCTAAAAATTAGGGTAGAAACCTTGGGTAAATTTTTTTAAAATTGATTTTAGCTCAAATTTTGATTTTTTTTTTCTTCAAATTTTTGGGTCAAAATCGATTTTTTTGATTCCAGATCAATTTTTAAAATTTTTTTGGTTAACAAAAACTACAAACTTACATATAAATTTTTATCATGCTCATTATATGCTAATTTTACAATTCCATATGAACCCTAAAATTTTTTTAAAATTTAAACAAAATTGAAAAATTTTTACCTGTCCTATTTCTTCCATCATTCTGTATTGATTTAACTTTATATATTCTTCATTGGTTTGTTTGTCTACAACGGTGACTAATTTTGTGGGCCTTTGTAAATTCGGAGATAGCATATGAAGCTAAAAAATTTGAAAAAATTAATTTTAATGATAATTTGAATTTTTTTCAATTTTTACCATTTTTGCATTTTTTTAAATTTTATCCTATTTGTGAAAATTTGAAAAGTTTCATATTTTTTACATTTACGGTCTGTAAACTTTTTGGAAGTTCGGAAGTAACGACCTAGTTAATCCGGAATTCGCATAAAGTGCATTAACTTCTAAAAGTTTTCAAACCACATTTACAGGGTGCGCAAAAAAGTGCCCTAGTAGTTCTTGGGAATCGGAAATTTTTTTCCTAAAAATGACCCTTCTAGGGGTTATTTTATTCTGGGAATCGATGGTACCACTCAGGATTAGGGTCACTAGTCCTTAGTAGTACCGAAATTTATTTTGACCTTGATTTCAAAGATTTCATGTTAAAAACACCAAGATTTAAATTCTTATGAAAAATTTAAGATTCAAAATTTACTTTATTTTTAAATTTTGGCACCGATTGAAGTTTTAACAATCTTTCTGATGACATTTTAAATTTTTTCCAAATAAAAAAATTCAAAATTAGCAACAAAGTCCAACAATTAACCCAACTGTTCAAATAACAAAGAGGTCAAATGATATAATAAAATTTGTCATGTTTGGGAATATCAAATTTTTAACCCATACACTAGGGACAATGGATCGTAAAAATTACTGATAAGGCATAAAAAAGGTAAGCATAAAATTAAGAAGAGGTCGTCGAAAAAGCGAATAATGCAAAAATTAAGTTAATTTTTGCATTATTCAAAAAAAGCGAAATTTGTTGAGTAAAAAAATGATTTTTGGGGGTCAAAAATTATTTGATTCTGATAGGGTCAAAAAAATTTTTAAAAAAATATCAATTGTTGTCATTGACATGAAACCCCTGAAAGTTAGGTTCAATTTCATATTTTTAGTTCTTTTTTATCTTAAAAATTCTAAACTTCTTATCATTAGCACGGAAACCCTGGAAATCATGTTCAAATAGAATCATATGGTTAGTTTATTTTTTATCTTAGAATTCAAATTTTCTTGTCATTGACACGAAAACCCTGAAATCCAGGATCAAAAAATACCACATTTTTATTTACTCAAAAATTCAATATTATCTAAACCTACACATTCCTACTTATACAAATCAATTTGTGTGGTGGGAAGTGTGAAACGTAGCCTCCTAAACCAGCCTAATTACACCACCTGTGTTAGCAAAAATAAATTTGGTCTATTAAAAAATTCAAACATAATAATAATCTATAGATTTTTTGTGCGTCATTCCGGCAAAAACTTTTGTCATATAGCGTAAAACTCATGAATTTTCTAATTTACATAATTTATCTGCTCGCGAATTCTCTATTTCTGCTTTATTGCTTTGAGTATCGAGAGGAAATTTCCGCACATTTGATAAGAGTTCTTTTTTTTTACTAAGAAAATAATCGAATTTGCTATTTTTAAACAATTGGAGCTAAAAATGGTATTTATTAGGAAAAAGTGTTTTGAACTTATAAAAAATGAAAAAAAATAAATCTAAATGTTGCGAAGTAAGAGGTTTAGGTTTAGGCTTATACTCAGGCTTAGGCTTAGGTTTAGGCTTATACTCAGGCTTGGGCTTAGTCTTAGGCTTGGAATACTGATTAAGACTGCGCAGCAGGCCTGGCCGGTTCTCAGTCGGCCCTAGACTCGGTCTGGCCAAGCTCGACATAAATTTAGCCTGATGGCAGGCTAGCCGTCCTGGCCTAGGCAAACATAGTCTCGGCCCTGCATATCTCTAGGTAAATCCGGTTATATTTTTAAAAAAATTAAAAAATCCCTTACTATAAAATTTCAAAGATCAAACATTAACCTCAAAATGGGATAAATCTAATTTAAAATCACTTAAAAACCCGTAAACAAGCTTAATTTTGGCATATACTACTATTTAATTTACAAGACTAGCACAAAATAAATGAGTAGGAAAATAACACCAATTTTATTGGAAATTTGCGTGCTAATATTCTATGAATGTTCGTAATAAATCATAAAAAAGGTTTCCGTTTCCGATGAAAGGTTCACAAGTTTATTGATGGCGTTATATTTTTTATGAGATTTTATATTGGCTATAAAATTTAGCATTGTGCAATTTACGTAAATTATATAAATCTATTTTCAAAGATTAATTGAAAAAATCAATGAGATCAACATTTCCAACGAAAAATTGGTTATTCTACATTTTTTAGGCATAACGCAAACATAGTCTCGGCCCTGCATCTCTAACGAACAATTTCCAACCATTTTTAGAACAATCCAAAACAATTTTGAAAAATCAATTTTTGATACTGTAGTTCTACAGTATCAAAGTATCGAGTTTTCAAAATTGTTTAGGATTATTCCAGAAATGGTTGGAAATTGTTCGTCATGCCTAAAAAATGTAGTTATAGTCAATTTTTACTTGAAAATGTTGATCTCATTGATTTACTGATTTGATCGTATTCAGCATGTACTCTTGCCTAATTGCGAAAAAATTGTGTCGAAAAAAGATTTCTGGAGCCCTCGATATATGGGTATGATAGCCAGTTTTCATTTGCGCAACCCTATATTGACACGAAAACCCTGAAATCTGATCAAAACATAAAAATTCAAATTTGAACAATTGGATATCGTTTAGAGGTTTTTGACTATGTTGAATATGATAGTGATGTTATTTTTGTTAAATTGCTAAAGGTTTGTGTATTTTCATATTATTGACACGAAAACCCTGAAAATAAGGGTTAAACTTAAAAATTCAAAATATGAAAAGTATGGGTATCGTTTAGAGGTTTTTGGCTATGCTGAACAAGATGGTGATGCTATCTTTAAAAAAATCCTTATAGCTTGAATTTTTATTGTTATTGACATGAAAACCATGAAAATCAGGAAATTTTATTTTTTTAAAAATAAAATCTCAACTACTTTTAGGCAAAAATGGGATTTTTTAAAAATTTTGATTAATTTAAAAAAAACTACGTCATTTTCAAGATCGACCTTTTCTCTGGTTATATTGCATGAAGTGGCCGGTCTATCGTCACAAACAGCTGATGACCGCATTAATCTTCTGTTGTTATGTGTAGTGTCTGACTGCTGGCGTACCATCTATAAATAAATAGCGTTAAATTAAATTATAGCCTATAACAAGTTTGACTTGTAGGATGGGAACAGACTCCATAGTCCAGTACAAGCCTGTAGCCAAAACTTCAGATTTGGGGGCATGTGCCCTCGGTTCTCCTTGACTACGGACCTGGTCCAGTAGTACGGGATCGAGTGTCCCAAAGAGGGGTGTTAAGGTTCGGACTCTGGCCCTGCCCATGAACCGGGGCCTCGGTATTTTACAACCCTAAAAAAGGCCGTCCGGTGCCAAGATTTTAGAGATCGTAAAAAAACTGTGGTCTTTAGCACCCCTTGTCCCAAACTCCATGGACCAAAAATCCAAGTGAGGCCGAATTTTAGTCAATGTTCTCCTATCTCCTACTTTCTTTCTATTATGGATTCTCCTGAAAATTTTGTAAAAAAAATCAAAAAAATTTTTGTTGACACAATGTATTCTGATCTTCAAAAATGTATTAAAACATAATTTTATCTGAGGATTTTATTTTGAGCTCGGATTTTTAAGTGCAAGGTAAATAGACTTTATTTTGGAACAAACTGGAAAAAGTGAGATTATAGTTTATTTTATGTTTTGCGAAAATTTGCAAAAATAAACGTTTATTTCAAAAATTTTCAAATTTGGAGAATAACGAAGAGGAAAAGGGAAGGAATTTTTGAGTGTAGTGCAGTCCTCCCCCCTTGGCTGCGCCATGATTCGGGGTTTAGAGGGAGGGAATTTTGGAGTGAGTCACTCGCAGGATAAAATGAGCAACTTGGAACCTAAACGATTCATCCTAACGGTTCTTGCACATCACTGGTCCTATCAGGGGCGAAAAGTGTGTTAAATCGATTAAAAAAAAATTTTGAATCGAGACCCCCCATAAAATTGTTCGTGGGATTTTGTCTTTCATTTTTACCCATTGAAACGCTATCCACTGAGCTATATGGTCGCTGAGACTGATGGGATCGAATCAGCGACCATATGGTTCAGTGGATAGCGATCAAATGGAAAAATGAAAGGCAAAACTTCTACGCCCAATTTTATGTCTCCTTTGACAACTTTTTTTTAATTGATCTATATAATAAAATTTTCCCTGGTGGGATAGAACCCTCGACCATTTGGGTGCAAAGTGAGGCGTTTATCACTACACCATGGGGGAAGAAATTTTCTCTTTAGGAGTACCCTATATTACTTTTATGCAAATTATGAATTTTACCTGAGACACAGACAAAAATGACGACCTTTCCGTGGGCCCAGGAGAATTCGCATTCGACGTAGAAGCAATAGATCCTGTGCCAGAATCGAAATCGTTCGCGAAGCCGTTCTCTAAGCCTCCTGTCTTTTCATTGGCCGCTGTTCCGGGCAATTGTAACGGGCTGTTCGTTTTCGAACTCAACGACTGGTTGTGTGACTGATTTGGAGTCGTCGTAGCCGCCGAATGTTGTTGGAGTTGCTCCATCCTAAAAATTTCTTTGCTAATATATGGATAAAAGTACTCATCATTCGAAAATAATGAGAAAACATGGATAGCTCGTTGGATTTGCGCACGAAATATTGGCAATTTTTCGGAGAAACGAGAGGATTTCCGCATGATTTCCATGAGTGGCAATAACGACAAGAACGGACAAAATTTAATAGACTTGGGAATAGTTTTCGGGCGTTGATGATACTCAAGGGTACAACTTATGCGAAAAAGTCAAGTATGGTTATGGACTCGAAACATGAGAAGGCGATGGAGGATGAATACGATGTGGGATATGGAATTATCGGAGAAGAAGATTTTTGGGATTTTTACGATTTGGAAACAAATTTAAAAATTCGGATTCTTTGAAAATTTGATTTTGTGAAAAATTCCATTTCAAAAAAGAGATAACAGTGGAATAGCATGACCTAAACAGGAGCGGTACTATAGTTGATTTTCGTACATATGGGATGGTGTGGTGACAGTTGAGGACGAGCACTTGAGGATGACACATTTGAAGATGGCTATTTGAGGACGGACATTTGAGGACGGCCATTGGAGAACGGGACATATGAGGACGGAACATTTGAAGAAAAAAGGTGGGATATGTTTTTTTAGGTTCTAAATAGCACCTATCCTCAAATTTTCCGTTCTAAAATGTCCCGTCTTCAAATGTCCGTCCTCAAGTGCCCGTCCTCAAGTGTCAAGTCCTCAAATGTCTCAACCTGAATGCCCGTCCTCAACTGTCGCCACGCCTATGGGATTTTTGTAAAAAATTTTCAAAATTTTAATTTATGGCTTATCACCTTTAAACAAACTTGAAAATTTTAGAAAAACAATTGCACAAAATCGCAAATTCCGGTTTTGGGACAAAAAAGCAAATTTTCGGCTTTTTTGTACAATTCCAAAATTTACAATTTTGAAAAAATTCAAAAAATTTTTTAAAATTTTCTCAAGTATAAATATCACGTCACTAAACGGAAGTCAAACAAAAGATCAATAAAAATCCAGACAACTGATTTAGACAGAAAAAGCGCAGTAGCGAATTTCCATGCCGATTTTGAAAATGTTAGATTTTGAGAATGCCATTAAGAGCTTATAGGAGCAGATAAAATGATTATGATAGAAAAATTCTAACGGAAAAGAAAACTATAATTTTTGTGTATTTTTAGAAGAAAGAGTGAAAAATTTTTGAGTTAAGTAAAAGCTTTAAAAATTTTTAAGTCCACAACTTATTGTAAAGTTAAGCAAAAAAGAAAACAAAGAATTGTTGAATGAAGCCAGATTAACTTGTACAATTTTCTGATTATTATAATTTCTTCGAAATGTTCCTAAGCCCACACTAATCTTAATTATTCGTTTAAAAAATCAATAAACTAAATGATTTCATTTAAGAATGATGAAGAAAGAGGAGAATGACTAGACAAAACTAACAAAGAAAAATTTTAGACAGAAAAATCTCCTATGCGAAAAGAGAGAGGGGTATGGTTCATAGGTTGCAAGGGGGGGGGGAGAGGGGTCTCCCTCCTGACCCACGCACTCATGGACCCAAAATTGAGGGGGGACCACCTTATGGACCCCGCCGAACATATGAAGTGGTCCATAAAAATTGGGTGTCGGAAGACTACCTCAAGCTAAAAAAAAGGTCCATTTTTTAAAAATCTTAGCCGACTTTAATGAGGTCGTGGGGGGGGGGGCACCAACTCATCGGAGGTCTTCTACTATGAGGCTAACCATTTTCATCAAAAATGATCTTTACTCCTAGAAAATTTTTTACTCAAAAATATTATCACCATCATGTTCATAATAGTTAAGAACCTTTAAACGACGCCTATCAAGACTATAAATACAAAATTTGAAATTTTGTGTATTGACACGAAAACTACCCTGATTCAGGAAATTTTCAAAATTTGAATTTTGGTCGGCACGATCGGCGTTGTTTAAAGGTTTGGGGTGGGGTGGGATGCACGATGGCAATATTAATTTTATCCCAAAAAATTTATGCCACTTCACCATGGGTGATGACTTTCCTAAATTTGAGGAAAGAGCCCTATATATACTTAACTATAACACACAAAATAAGCATTCAACATAGAGTCATAATTTATGACTAATATGATTATTTTTTGACGCATTCAAAAATTCGCTCGTGGGTCTTCTTCGATGCAGCTGTCGATCTATTCGTGCGTGTAATAATGCCTTATAGAGGTATTTTAATGACATCATGTTCAAAAGTTCTTCTGGAGTTTGTTCATACTGCTATTAACATAAATGAATGAATGGAGAAAAATTATATCTGTCAACAAACTCGTCACTTGTACGATTTTTTAATGAGGAGAGAAGATAATAGGTGAACGTTGGACGAAAGTACACCAAGCTAATTATTCCAAAGGTAATGTTAGATAGGCTATAAACATGTGATGCTAAACCACCCTCAACGTGAATAGAAAGAGTAAAAATAGAAAAAATAATGTCTTGGGATAAAAAGACCCTGATTTTCAGGGTTTACATGTCAATCATGGCTAGAATCAAGACTAGAAAATCAAGACTTTTCGGCATAGGAACCTTTGCCACGAACCCATTTGCCATAATTTTGGTTGAAACTTATTTCAAACGATTCTTGCAAATCAGGCAATTAAAATAAAAGGTCGCTACGCGAATTTTCTTTAAGGATAACACTTTAAAATAAACAACGGGACGGGCCGTAACCCCTACTAAAATAACGTTTAAAACAATCGTCATTTTCTGAGCATTTTCAGCTTAAAACACCATATTTCCACACAAAAATTATCACCTGCGGCGCAATTTTTGCTTTAAAACGCCTTTTTTAAGAAAACAGAGCTTTATGTCACAAAACGTGTCACAAACTTTTTTAAGGGTTATTACTTTTTCGTGCGCTTTTCTCGTTTTTCTATCGATTTTCATCAATAGTAACCTTTAAGAAAATTGTAGAAGAAATTAAGCTCTACAACTTTGTTAAAGGAGATTTAAAACGAATCTTACTAGGAAACGATAAAATTCATTAGCAAAAAAAGTATCCTTACAAAATTTTTGTGACACCCAAAACTCGGTTTTCTCGAAAAGTTTGTTTTAAAAGAATAAAATATCAATTCAAAAAAAAATTTTAATTTTGATAAAAATGGGCAGTTTAAAGACTGGGGCCGCGATTTTTGCGGCCCAGGCCATGAAAAATCGTGGTCGTTTAGCATCCCTGCTATGAATTAGACTATTTTCGCTCCAATGCATACCTCTTCCCTGAATATCATAAAAAAGCCTCCATATATTATTTGGTGAAAATTAAAAAATTTTTAAAAAAATCATGCAAAAATCCAGCCTTTGCAAAACCCTATAAAATTCTAGAATACACAAGCATTTTTACAAAATGTTTTGATTCATTTTTAAAAACACCTTTCAAACATTTTCCCAGTCTATCAATAAGAAGCCGAACGGAAGTCCTTTATAGTGGTTCGTTACGTCGAAAATGGATGACAAAATATCTCATGCTCATTACGACAAACATTCTTTTTAAAAGGTTCATAAGTGAAGTGCTAGAGAAAAAACAATTTTTGTGGCACCAAGTGGCAACATGCCAAGAAAATAAAATGCAAGAAATTTTTGCTATACGAGAAAAAATAATTAAAAAACTTAATTAAAAACACAAAAAATTATGGCAAGCTAGAAAATTTTGGCAAGTTAGACATGGAACAAAAAAAGATGAAAAAAATTTTTAATTTGATTTTTTCTCAAAAATTTTTTATTTGAAATTTGGAGAACCCCGTAATTGGTCTAATAAATATGATATTTTCCTGAACCTATTGATTTTATTTTGACCCTGATTTTCAGATTTTTCGTGTCAATAAGCAAAAAATAGACTTTTTTTAAAACAGTGAATTTAAAAAATCATTTTTAGCTATAAAAAAAACAATATTAAAGTAATGTAGTAAGAATTGAAGATCATCTGGATTAGGAAGAGACAAAATGGGAAAAATACTTTCCTTCGGGGAATATGTACGTAAAACTTCGACTTATTTTTAGAAGAGTCTTTAGAAAGGATAAATTTTTCGGTTTTCGTAGAAAAATATTTTAAAAATAAAAGCCAACAAAATAAATTAAATATTAATTTATTTCAAAAAAATATTCATCACCGAAATTTTTGACAACAAAATATGCTACAGTGTGCTTCACTCCATTTTTTCAAAAAGACATTTGAAAAAAGTTTTCGTTTCAATAACCCAATACAATTTTCAAATGGGATATTTTGGTGCCATTTTATTCATCTCACAGAATTATAAAAGATTGGTACACACGGTGTACCAAAGAGAAAAAAAGGTGCAGGCAAGGGTCAAAATTTAAAAAAATTCGTCAATCGACTCAGCTCTCCGAGCTCTTCAAAACGAATACCAGATCATGGGGTTTGGCCCATGGCCGATTAGTTAACGTACTTGACCTTCACTCATAGGGCGCGGGTTTGAGCCCACTCTCAAAAGCCATTTTTATTTTGTTATCAAAATTCATGAAAATTTTTGCATATCCGCATTTTATATGTAGATGAACACGATGGTGATATTATATTTAAAAAATTTTCATGAAATTTAGAGAAAAAAGTTTTAGACTTTTTTGAGATTTTTTGATTTTTCCAAAAGTTTTCATGGAAAAATAATAGCGCTACCGTGTTCCCCGCATAAAAGTGTAGATATAAAAAAATTTTCATAAAATTTGACAACAAAATATTAAAAAAGTGACTTTTGAGCGCGGGATCGAACCCGCTAGGAGCAAAATTTTTCGTAACCCTTTAAAGTTTTTGAATTTTCATGTTATTGACACGAAAGTCCTGAATGTCAGGGTCAAAATAAAATTCAAAATATGAGTAATATGAATGCAGTTTAGAGATTTTTGACTATGCTGACACGATGGTGATGCTATTTTATTTGCAAAAAAATTTTCGCTATGAAAAATTAATTGTTGGAGGAATTTGAGTGTTTTTAGTTATCTTTGAAAAAATCTACTAACACAAAAAGGACAAAACACGCAATTTGCTTCAAAAAATTTATGTCCAATAAAAACAATCTAAAAAAAATTCTTTTCCAACACAAAGATTAAAGACAGAAAATGAAAATAATAGTCCCATATATCAATGGTGAAATTTTCGGCACATTTCTCACATGTTGGCGTTCAATTTTTGGCTCTCGGACAGAGACCAAAAGCAGTCTGCGTACACATCTAGAAACAAGAGTATTTTTTCTTTTACTGCGTGAATCGATAAAGCCAGCAAGAGCACAAGAAAATGATGGAAATGGAAGCCGAGGCTATGTATGGGGGATGTCGGGAGACATTCGGACTAGGCTATACTCGGCACTCTGCTCTCTATTTCTCTCGACTCCATTTCAACATTAATATCCAACAAGAAGCTAACAACGGGAATTGCCGAAAGGGAAGATAGGATTAAAATAAAATCAGAATCACGTCATAGTTCTAGTGTGAATGATCAGGAAGTTACCAAAAATTATGAAAAAAATAATATGATGATGATTAAAAGCAGTGACATATCCACCCCAAAGACATTTTTGGAAAAAAATTTTCAGTTACGCGACGGAACGTCGAGATTCGAGAACGGTAAATAGGATTGACATGCGGTCATTTTTAATAATTAGGTGGTTGGGATGGCGGTATCTCACTTCACCCACTGTACAGTTCACCCACTAAGGACACTTCACCTAATGGACAGTTCATCCACCATAGACACTTAACCCACCATGGACACTTCACCCACCATAGACACTTCACCCATCGGACAGTTCATTCACCTTTTCAAGATCATGATGAACTGTCCAGTAGGTGAAGTGTCTATGGTGGGTGAAGTGTCTATGGGGAGCAAAGTGTCCAGTGGGTGAAGTGTCCGGTGGGTGAAGTGTCCATGGTGGGTGAATTGTCATTGGTTGGTGAACTGTCCAGTGGGTGAAGTGAGATACCGCCGTGGGGATAGGTGTGCAGAAAACAAAAGAAATTGGAGAGGACCTGGAGAGGAAGGCTTTTTTCAAAGGAACGCCGTATCTCGACTATTTGAGCGATTCCGGTACTAATTTTTTGTACTCGGGAGTTTTCAACTATGGGTAATACGGTGGCGATAATATTTTTGAACAAAAATTTTTGTAAAAATAAAAAAATTAGGGGGTTACCCCTAAAAAATTGAAAAATATGCGAATTTCAAAAAGTTCTCCAAATCGGCTAAACATCGGCGTAATATCGGTGTTCAAAGCGTGCGTCAGGCTAGTATTTTAAAAAATTTTAAATTGGCAAAAATCATTATTTTCAATTTTTGGAGCTACTAATCAATAGGGGGGGGGGAGTCACAAAAAATTTTCAAACATTTTTTTACTGTAAATGACCCCTCTAGAAGTACAAACATGCGGGGAATCCGAATTTGATATTTTCGAAGCGAAAAACGCTTCTCTGATTCAGGAAAGACCTGTAATTGAAGCGAAAAGCCGCAAAAATGCAATTTTTGCGACTTGTCGCTTCAATACACAGGCTTCCCCTGAATCAGGGAAGCGTTCTTCGCTTCGAAAATATCAAATTCGGATTCCCCGCATGTTTTACCCCTAGAGGGATCATTTCCAGAAAAAAAAATTTTGAAAATTTTTTCATGTGGATGGCTCCTTCTATTGTGTAGTAGCTCCCAATTTTTTACATTTTTCTCTTAAATACTAAATGCTTTGCTCTACAAATAGATATTTTAAAAGCCACAAAACTATAGGCTTATCGCTTATCCTATCAACATGTGGGTTTAATCGTGTGGGTTGATTTAATCGTGTGGGTGATCCTATAAAGTACATTTCATTTATTGAAGGCTTTCTCGCACATTTTTGGATAGATTTAGTTTCACATGCATTTTAAAAAGACTTCCTTGACTTCAATGTAGTTTTCGAGTTGACTAAAAATGATGAATTTTTTGAAATTTCAAAATCTACTTAAATTTCAGAAGCTTACAAAAAAGAGCACAGTTTCAGATTGTTTTTAAAAATGATGCGCTAATCAAATTTCTTTTATTTTATTTTTAAAAAATTTTGAGTTTTATGTTCATTTTTGGTTAGTACGAAACCAACAAATTTTTTAATGGATATTTTTTTAATATTTTCCAAATCAAAAACACTTTGGCCCCCAAGGGGAAATTTCTTTAAAAGTGCACTAAAAATCAAGATACTCCTTGTTCAAACATCGCAAATCTCGACCAAACAAACATTTAAAACAAATAACTCCAAAAATCGAGTTAACACACAAGATAAAAATAATCCTCCGCCCTGAAAATCTTCTTTCTCTTTTAACAAACTTGCAAAAGTGCAAAAGCACAAAAATGCAAGGCACTTGAAAATCGGACACATGTTGAATCTATTTTTTTCTTCACATTCGGCACTAGCACTAATCTAACAAATTTTTCTATCCTTGCCAAAATAAGAAACATAATGCAAATAGACAGAAGAATGCCTAGAAGAAAAAGTTTGCACTTTTTAGCTAATAGAATTTTTGATTCTTCAGCATCGAGCTTGGCATAAGACGGGAAAAGCTCAAAGTCGATTAAGTAGAGACATAAAAATGCGAAGAAAAAATTAGAGGGAGAGAAAAAATGGTTTTCGAGGAACTTGATATGAGTGAATTTATAGAAAAAGTATATTCTTGGAAAATAGGTAAATTGAATTTTCAGGAAAATTAACTTATGAAAAAACTTTTGAAAGAGTTTTTTAAAAATTGAACGTGAATACATGTCTCGACATTGTTTACACATGAAAAATGCACTCAAACATTCTAAAGCATACTAATCCGATGAAAACATAAAAATCTAGTTAAAAGCAATTTTTAAAAGCAAAATCAAAAATGCTCAAATCAAAAATTTCCATTTTGCCGCGAATAATTATCGCCATTCATAATTTAATACTACAAAAAACCTCTTTACTCAAACTAAATCGAATGACGGTTTAGTTTGTTTCTAGTGCACCAGAATTTTAGCTTCATTAGAACATGATATGCAAAAAATTTTTCATCGCGAAATCGGACCATAGAACTGCAAAAATATAAGGCTAGATTGGACCAACTCTCTATCCACTTGACTATAGTGTTTCAAAAAAATATTATCGAAAACTTGTCTCAAACACCCAATATTTTTTGTTGTCAAAATTTCATTCGGGCAGATGTACAGAGTGTTCCAAATTCCATGAAAAAATTTTTTGTATATCACGTTTTAGTGAAGCTAAAATTTTGGTGCACTAGGTATTATCATTTGGCATCATAACAAGTAGATTGGCGTCAATTTTGAGCAAAAATAATCAATTTTGAAATTGACAAGTTTTGAGTGTCCCTTGTCAGTGTCGTAGTTATGGTTCGATTCCGTCATGAAAAATTTTTTTGCATATCACGTTCTAGTGAAGTGAGTACAGGGGGTACATGTACCCCCCCCCCTCCATGGGCCAAAAAAGTTTAAAAAATCCAAAGAGTCCTCCTTATGTTTTTGACCAAAAACATGTCGACAACTAAGCCCGGGATCTTGTACCCCCATGAAAAAATCTTGGATACGACACTGATGAGACTCAATTTCCCAATGAAAAGAAGTGTTGCAATATTAAATGGTCTAGACTAATCAGACAAGCGAAAAAGTTGGACGAACTTTTTTGAATCGCGGAAATATAAAAAATAGAAAAGGAATAAAATAGGACTTTTCCCAGGAGTCATCATCATTCTTTGTACTTGGGTATACTTTTTTATATTTTTGAACAAAAAATGGTTCTTGGAAAATTGTTCGAGCCGAGAAAAACATTTAGGAAGCCCGAATAAGGCTGAGTGTGGTCTTCCAAATTGAGAATCCTCATATAAATGGCGTAAATTTAATCAAGTGTTTCAGCTCAACGTTAAAAAGAAGTGTTGCAATATTAAATGGTCTAGCATAATCAGACAAGCGAAAAAGTTGGACAAAATTTTATTTCTTCAAATGAAACTAAAGCCCTAAGTCTAATGACGCGTCGAAATAGTGGTTTCGGTTTCGAAATTTTGAAACCGACTTTTCGAAATTTCGACTTTGAGGTTTTTGAAAAATCGAAACCAAATTTTCGATCAAATCGAAGAGAAGATAAAAAATCATAAGAGTCTCCCTTATATATTTTTGCCCAAAAATTTTGAAAATCATAGTGGCCCCATTATGATTTTTTGGCAATATGAACGAATGCACCGCACAAAAAAATTCCGCATGGATCTTCCGCACATGAATTTTTCGCACGGATCTACTATACAGGATTTTCCGCACATTTACACATCAGCACGGAATGACCGCACGGATTTTCCGCACATTTTTTTGTATTAATAAAAGTTGCCTGAATTTCAATAAAATCATGTTTATTGAAACGATTGGCAAAAAATCTATAAAAAATGTGAGAAAAAATTCAAAAATGTACGGAAGATCCTGTGCGTTCAATTCCTTAAAAAACTGTGCGGTGCATTCGTTCCTATTGCCGATTTTTTCACCACAAATCACCAAAATCTTCCATATTTTCACTAACAAATGTTCAAAATTGTTAATTTTTTTTATTATTTTTTTTAATGTAGTAGGATTCTAAAAATCTTAAGGTTCAAAGAAATCTAAAAAATATTCTTCTATCTTTTCTAAAAGTTCATTCCTCAACAACTTTATCAAATTTTCCTTAGTCTAACTTTAAGACTGCTCAACAAGAGCCCACCTTTTCCGGTTTTTGCGAATGAACGATGAACAGCTCGTCAAAANCAACTTTATCAAATTTTCCTCAGTCTAACTTTAAGACTGCTCAACAAGAGCCCACCTTTTCCGGTTTTTGCGAATGAACGATGAACAGCTCGTCAAAAATGGCTGTATTGTCGACATGGCCATCGTTTCTTTTCTTGATCAGGAAATTGAGTTACTCTTCGAAACGAAATCAACAAGTTCGTTTTTAGCCACAAAAAATAATTTTTGGCCTTTTAGACAAATAATCCAATTTTAGAAACAATTCTAAACAAATTTTATTACAGAAAATATTTTCGGCAAAAAAGGAATAAGCCGAATTCCTGCAGAATACTAAAATTATGCAATGATAAAATTGAAAAAGTGTGTCCGGGCGGAAAATTGAAAAATGGAAATGAAACGACTCCATGTAAAAGACACAACTTTATGAGATAGATTTGATGAATATTTCATTTGCATACATTTAAAAAGAATGCAGCAAAAAGTGTCTTGTTTCGGAGGATTTTTCTAAGAGGAAAATAGCGATTTAGCGATCGAAGTTCTCCGGAAATTCTCGCCCGCATAATTTTCTTGGAAACTAAAAACGAAAAAGTAGCAATGAAAATTGTAAACTTGAAAAATCGACAACAAAGTATTTATGAAAAATACAACAAAATTGAT
>OZJO01025984.1:0-12438 GCA_900406225.1 Acrobeloides nanus | reverse complement strand
TTAGGCGACGTTTTATTTGAACTGCCCGGTTTCTATATTCGAAATTGTTAGGGGGTAACCCCTAATTTTTACAAAAAAATATCGATTTTGTTAAAAAAATATCGACATCGTGTTCTCCATCGTCGAAAATCCCTTAATAGAAGAAATTATTCAACTTGGAGCATTTTTGGAAATTCGCAACCGGCTACTTCGGACCTTGTGCCCCCTATAAGTTGGGTTGAAAGAACTCGCAACAGTTCTGGCCATCCGAAGATGTTACTACTAGGCAGTGTTGTATTCGTCTATGCGAACAAAATCGCTTCAAACCAACTTTTCCAGTACACTAATAATAGTTCCTGGATGGGCACAAAAGCAAAAATGTAGGCTATGCCAAGGGCTATCATATGCCACCAACCGATTTTTGATCCATAATTGCAACGTGGAGATATTTGGTTGTACACATATGTGTAATCATATGTTTATTTAATGCTTAGTCCCGAATATTTCGAGGATGCACTTATGGATTAAAAATCGGTTGGTGGCATATGATAGCCCTTGACATGGCCTACATCTTTGCTTTTGTGCCCATCCCGGAACTATTATTAGTGTACTTGAAAAGTTGGTTTGAAGCGATTTTGTTCGTATAAACGAATACAACACTGCTACTAGGTAAAACCGTTTAGCCTCAAGTGGGGTTTGAACCAGCCTTGAGAGGCGCCTGAGACAAGTCCAGTACCACCGAACCCTGGGACCTTTGGAGTAACCGTTTCAATTTCTACTCTAGTTGTAACGAATTTTAGGGGATAACCTCCTAATTTTTTAATTTTTACAAAAAATTTTGGTAAAAAATAATATCACCATCGTGTTCCCCATAGTATAAAACCCACGGGTACAAAAAATCTGTCTATTTGAAAATTCGATTTTTTCCCCTTGGTCCCCCAAGAGGTAAACAATGAAAAAAATTTTTGTCCCCGATTTACTGTATCTCGCAGTGACTGATTCACTCATGTACGGATCTCGCAGTGACTGATTCACTCACGTTCCTGGTATCTCGCAGTGACTGACTCACTCACGTACGGACACAGGAATAGGTTTTATATATTTATGATATTACCTTCTGGGAGTCGTATTTATAAACTTTTTTAATTATTTATATGTTTATTGCCATTTACAAAAATTAATGAAAATTAAAAATGGCATGATCAATCAAATTTGCATAATTTTGTTGCGCACCAATCAATTCAATCAATAGAACGGTATTCTTTTGTTGTATATATGGCTTTGGTACATATAATGTCACCTAAACTCCATTCATTCTTTGACAATTTTTTTTGTCTTACCTGGGGACCCTCGTTCCAATATCTTCCTAGATTGTATCCATTCACAAAAAGTTGACCTTTTCCCCAACCAGTAGAGTTAAAGAATGTATCTGTTAGCGTATTTGCAGTGAATTGCCCAACAAAAACTCCTGGGAGGGAAACGGCTTTTTCTGGAAGGTCTTCTTGATTTTCGGAAGATTTTTCGAAATAAGATGAAGTTAAAGAATCGACAGATGACTTGGTTAGGTTTATTCCACAGGCGAACCAATTTTTTAGAGAAGCTCCATCTAGTGTAACGCCTAAATGGAGGCCCTAAAATAAGAATGTAAGCTTTAAAAGCTAAACTTGTGATGTGTAATACTTTTACAGTTTCGGGCATCCTGTATGATCCACTACCAGAATTTTGACGACCTCGATTTTCTACCAAGATTCGAAGAACATCCCCAGCATTTGCACGATTTGCTAGGTTAATTGATAAAGTGGTATTGTGATCTCTTGAGATCATGCCCTAAAGTTAAAATTGTTAGGCCTAGGTCGAGACCGAAACGAGAAATTTTTTTATAGGCTTCTTTTTACCTGATAAACATTATTCAAAAACACATAACCATAATCCCTAATATTCGGTGCTAACAAGTTTTGCCCTCCAGCAGATAAAACATTCGTATACAACACAAAACCATATCCATGATTAATCTGCTCAAACGTCAATGGATCCGTTGAATTATAACAAGTTTCTTGGATTTGAGTCAAAGTCGAAATCAAATTGGTTCCAAGTCGTTGCAAGGCTACTTGACCATAGTTTGTGGCACTACATATTAGTTTGAGAGAAAAAAAGTTGTTGGACTTACGGATTATTAGCAGGAATCGGCAAGGGTGGATTCACCCAACCAGTTTGATTTTGCAAGAAAGAGTGTATCGTTTGATAAAGCGATGTAGTGTCACCATTTTCAGATATCGGGGCATTATAATCGTAGGAGGTGATGACCTAAATTTAAATTTATATCAAGCTGGTATTTATAGTGTTTGAATCTGCTGTGTTAAAACTGTTATGTTGTAATCTGTTGTGTTGTACAACAGAGATTCTGTTAGGTACAACACAACAGCTTTTTTCTGTTGTATTAACAGATTTTTCTGTTTTGTTGTGCACGAGGGCCTGTTGTGCACAACAGATTTTCTGCTGTGTTAACGCAACACAATAGATTACAACAGAATCATTCTGTTGTACAACAAAACAGAAAATCTGTTGTACAACAGATTCAAACATTGCGTATTTAATTTTGAGCGTTCGCTAACAACTTTGGCTGCCCCAGGCATCTTCTCTTAAGTTTACTCCTCTCATGAGCTATGCGTTCGCACTGACGAATCGCCAAGCAAAGGACCAAGGCCTTGGACCCGGTGCTTTCCTTGGGGTCAATTCCGTAAAATTTCAAAAGTCAACGTACTGCTGCATTATATTCAGCTCCATTTTGAAATTCAAAATTTGTGCCTCCATGCACCATATAAACACTAAACGACGCATTTATTGAAAACATATACGCGAAGCTAGCAAAAAATGCTTCACTAGATGGAAAATTTGGACGACTATTACCCCAAGTTACAAACCAGCCAGGATAGAACTCGGAGCAGACACTAGGTCCTAAAATTTAGCTAAAAATTCATCTATTGGCGTGGAGTCTACCTCCGTTTGAGAATTGTTGTTGAATACTAAAGTGTGAATCGATATTTGCATTGGTGCTAGCTCCAAAATCAACTGTTGTAAAGGTATCTGGTATGGCACCACATTCCAAGGAATGGTTTTTTGGGTTGTCGGCTAAATAAGGATTGTTATGGCCTATACTGGTCTGAGTGGAAGAGATTGATTTTGCTTGGATATTGTCTTAGATCTGGATTGAACTGTACTGTACATGGGCCTGGTCCTGACACTGCGTGGCTTGTCTTGCCATGGTTCTGTCCATTGCATTGGTCATGGCTCTGGCAATGATCCTGCACTGCGAGAGTTCACTAACAACTTTGTCTGCCCTAGGCAGCTTCTTTTGAGTTTACTCCTCTCGTGAGCTATGCACTCGCACTGGCGAATCGAAAAGACCAGAGCCTTGACCCTAGCCCTTTCCCTGTCCCTAGTCTTTCCCCACTTCATCCTACATCATTATTTGCCATGATTTTGGTGCATGGATGTCCTAATAATCCTCTAAAATTATGGGAAACTTTTAAAGCAGATCTTTCGGAAGATTTTCGATATCGCTATACTGAAGGCAAGGCACTAATATTAGCGTATCGGTATAGCACACATTAATGTGTTATAGTATCTTTGGATCTGGCCCTTGACTGAATGGATTTCTAATGAATATCAAATCCTTACTCGTATACAAAACAGTATCATTTCCCAATATTCCTCTCATCAAATCTCTCAAAAACGCCGTATACGTATGATCACACCCATAATTTCCATACTCATTTTCCACCTGAAGCATAAGGATAGGCCCACCATTTTTATACAACAACGGCTTTAATATCGGCATTAATGTGTTGTAGTATCTTTGGATAGCGTTTATATAACTTAAAGTTTTTTTATAGAGAGCTCTATAGGAGCGATTTGTAGGCATACTTAGTCTCATAGCGGCGGAATTCTATCCCGTCATATNACCATTTTTATACAACAACGGCTTTAATATCGGCATTAATGTGTTGTAGTATCTTTGGATAGCGTTTATATAACTTAAAGTTTTTTATAGAGAGCTCTATAGGAGCGATTTGTAGGCATACTTAGTCTCATAGCGGCGGAATTCTATCCCGTCATATTTGAGTAGCCACCATGGTAGGCCACCGTTTTCCCATTCTCCACAAATATAGGGTCCTGGTCGGAGTAAGACGTTCACGCCGTTTTGTTGAGCTAAAGTGAAGAAACGGGTTAGATTGAGGCCACCGGTGAAATCAAAGCTAAAAAGAAAGATTTGTTGTTTAATCAAGTTGGGAGGAGAGGACAGCAAAGGACCTTAGTTATATTCCGTTTCCCGCAGAATGAAAAAAAGTAGGCGGGAATTTCATTGGTCGATGTGTGCCAGACTGTCCGATATGGCGAGCATACATGGCAGCCCCCAGGTGGACTTTTCAAAAAAATCCACAACCCTCATTCGGTCCCCCTCCCGATGGGGTCGAAAAAAGCGACCAAAAAAAATTGACAAATTTAAAAAATATCCTAAACTCTTGTTCAAACATACTTTCCCGGTGACGGCTCGTGTAAATTCCATGGTATATAAACTTGGATTGCATTAAAACCCAGAGCTCGAACTCTTTGCAACCTATCTTCCCACAGATCAGGATGTATACGACAATAATGAATCTCCCCCGAAATATATCTAAATGGCTGACCATCCTTCAAAAATCGATGATTTGGATAATCCACCTCGAAAGTTCCGGCATTTATTTTTCCGCAATACGAAAATAGTACAAACAAGAAAATATTCCAGGAAATTGCCATTCTCCTCTTGATTTGTGTAACGGACATGTGCTGATAATAAAAAAAGGAAAAGCGCATTTAAATATATGATTTTTTAATAGTTTTGTTAGCATTTTGTGCTCATAATTTCCTATAGATACAGGGTGCGTTAAAAGTTCTCGACCACTTTGAAATTTCATGTTAGACTTCGTAGGAAAAATTTTTTTCAAAACAATTTTTTATTTTCTGAAAGAGCATGTTGACAAAAGGTGATCCCCAAAAAATCATCGAAAAATATTTTCAGGGTCTCTGGCTACAAGGTTTCGTTCAGGGGTCGATTGTTGTACTTGATTAGTGATAAGTGTCAAGTAATTAGTGACAAGTGAGCAAAAATGAATGTAAAAGTTGACAAGTGGGCGCTTGATAAGTGATTAGTGACAAGTGACAAACTTGTCAGTTTTTAAGTGAACTTATCACTAATCACTTGTTACTTATAAAAGTGCCCACTTGTCAACTTTTTCATTCATTTTGCTCACTTGTCACTAATCAAATACAACAATCAATTCCAGGTGGCTACAGTCGTTCAGGTGTTTACTGCGGTCTTTCTTGCGGCAGTTTCTAAGTTTCCTTCAACACATAAATTCTGTTCGGGAACTTTTAATGCACTCTGTAATTGCAAGAAAGATAAAACAAACAGATTAGCACAATAAATAGAACTTCAATATGCTACTGATAAATGTACAAAATATGATAGTATTGATTCTGTTGTGACGTAGACAACAATTAATATATTCAGCAAAAAGATTAGCACAATAAATAGAATAATGAATCTACAACTTACAGGGCGCAGAAAAATTACTGGTGATTTTGTCAACTTAAAGGACCAGTCCAGTAAGTTACAATCATATGAAAAAATGATATATTCGGAAAGATCATGAAAAATGGAGCATTTTTTGTTTTTACGGCATGTTCTGAATCGTTGTAGTTTTCGAAATAATTGCGTTTAAAATTTTGAATTTGTTACAAGCTTGTGTGTAATACACAAACTTTTTTGAATTATTAATCGATTTTTGCATCGATTTTTTCAATTTTCATAAAATGAACATTGTAGCAACTTTTTATAGCTAAATGAGACGAANAATTTGAAAATTGTTTTGGGTTATTGAAACGAAAACATGAATCAGAATTTTCGTTTCAATAACCCAAAACAATGTTCAAATTGAATAATTGTGGTGTCATTTTGTTCGTCTCATTTAGCTATAAAAAATTGCTACAATGTTCATTTTATGAAAATTGAAAAAATTGATGCAAAAATGGATTTTTCCGCAAAAAATTAAAAAAGTTTGTGTATTACAACGAAGAGCTTGTAACAAATTCAAACTTTCACACGCAATTATCTCGGCAACGAGAGCGATTCAGAACATGCCGTAAAAACAAAAAATGCTCCATTTTTTATGATCTGTCCGAATATTCACTTTTTCATATGATTGTAACTTACTGGACTGGTCCTTTAATATATAGGGCTCCAGAAATCTTTTTTCGACAAAAAAAAATTTTCAATATTAGACAAGAGTATGTGCTAAATACGATCCAATCAGTTTTTTGAGCCTAAATTTTTTGGAATTTTGACCACTGGAAATTACCCCGGGTATACCCCTAAAAATGCCTAAAATTGTAGGGCCATTTTTAACCATAATCCCATATCGAATTGGCAAATTTTCTCGAAAATTTTTGAATTTTCTAATGTTTGAGCATTCGTTTCAATATCGCTGAACTTGATTCAATCAAATTGCTCGTGTTGCTCATGAAAAAATTTCGACTATAGGTGACATTTTATGTACCAAAACCTTATATTCACAAAAGAACAACTTTTTATTGATTGAATTAATTGTTGCGCAAAAAATACGCAAATTTTATCGATCATTCCATTTTTAATTTTCAATAATTGTCTTAAAAAAATATTTTTTTAACATTTTGCATACAACAAATCATCCGGATTTTTTCCAACTCTTCTTTTAAACAATCCACATATTCCAACCTCCACAAAAATTCTCTTGAATAACCAGAATCCAATCAATTTCTGCAAACTGAAATGCAAATCATGGTAGAAGCATCCGGTTGAAATTCTGAATTTTCCTATGATTCTAACAGCATATTTTGCATAGGTTTCTGGGTGGACCACACAAATTGGGGCGGCTTCTTTTGGTTCGTTGGAGATGGTTTTTGTGGCTACCAGGCTGGGGATGAGGCATTGGATTTTAATATTTGTGTTTTTGAATTCATCATATAAATTGTCGGTGTAGAAGTTGATAGCGGCTTTGGTGGCGGGATAGGTTGACATATAAGAGACTGGACGCCAGCCTAAAAATATGGCTTAATTCTGATCAATATTTGAACTTATCGAGAGTAAAAAGGGGAGAGTAGATTTAAGAAAATTGAGTAGAAAGTAAGAAGCTTAAGCTTAGGAATAGGCTTAAGCTTAGGCTTAAGCTTAGACTTAGGAATAGGCTTAGAATTAGGTTAGGAATAGGCTTAGGGTTAGGCTTAAGCTTAGGAATATACTTAGGCTTATGTTTCTCTGATTCAATGAAATTCAAGAAAAATTGATCTCATTCTATAATCTCTACACCCGGACTTTACCTAACATCGATGATATATTCACAATAATCCCTATATTACGCTGCACCATCCCAGGCAGTATCATCTCCAACATTTTGATATAGCTCAAACAATTGACTTTCACTAGCTTCGACGCTAAACCATCTGGTTGTTCCGAAAACGTCCCAATCTTATCTGGCCTTATCTCAACACAATTAACCAATATTCCAACATCTAATATCCCAAGATCTTCCGGAAGCTTCTCCAAATTATCCATCTCAAAATTGAAGATTGCCGTCCGCACTTCACATTTATATCTTTCAACCAATTCCGATTGAACTTTTGATAACTTTATCGGGTTTCTACCAATTATATAGAATTTGCGTATTTCTCGAGTTTTAGCAAGTTCTTCAATATAAGCTTTTCCGATACCGTCAGTACCTTCAGTGACGACGGTCCAAGAATTGATATAGGGGTTAAGATCGAGTGGGCGAGAAAGAAAGTGTTCCCAAATGCTGCACAGAAATACCCATAGTGCTCGAAGTATTCGGATAGTTATATATGAGACTATTATCCACCATATGATATAAAGGAAGGTATAGAAAATAGTTAAGAGTAGCATTATGAGTCCTAAAAATTTATTAAATCATTTTATTTGTGTATTCACCAAGGTGCGAAAATGGGTTATCATCCACCACCAAAAATTACCCAGGGTGGCATCACCCACTGGATGGTGATCTGGGTGATGAGATTTTTTCATGCTTCTGAATTGCGTGCAATCAATTCCTCGTATAAAATTATCCCAGAAAACTTTGCATCTAACGGTCAAAGCTCATAGGAGATCAGTTCATATAGGGGTGGGGTTTAATTTAGCCCACCCTTCTCCCTGAAGAGAACATTATACAACTTTTTCATACATTCAAAACGATCTAAACAGATTGTAAATAGCCTAAAAAGACTCGAAAGATAGGAAAACTGTAAAAACTGAATTTTCGTCTCAATACATGAATTTTGGAGCCAAAATTGACTTCTAAAATTATATGTCAAAATGGAAATCGTTCGAAAACTAGGAGTTTAGGCGATATAAAAATGTAAATAAACTTTAAAAATATCCAAAATTCTAGCTGAAAATTTCGAAAATCTTCAAAAAATCTATTTATGAAACGATTGAATATAGTAAAATTCAAAATTTGGCACTACTATTTTTGTCCCCTTTTTGGTTTTTCCCTCTTATTTTTTCCTCTTACTTTTTTATCCTTACTTTTTTCATCTTACCTTTTTCCTCTTTTTCCCGATTTTCCCCCGTTATTACTTTGAAATTTGTGTAAAATCGGGAAAAAAGTAAGAGGAAAAAGGGCACTATAACTTTCGCCACGAATTTCGTCACACTAACTTTCGCCATGTAACTTTCGCCACATAACTTTCGCCACGTAACTTTCGCCACATAATTTTCGCTACATAATTTTCGCCACATAACTTTCGCCACTTTCGTGTCAATAAACATATTAATTTAGACTAATTGAGAAAGTTGTTGTGGCGAAAGTTATAGTTTTGTGGCAATGTGGCGAAAGTTGTTGTGGCGAACATGAAATGTGACGAAAGTTATAGTGCCGGAAAAAGTAAGGGAGAAAATAAAGGGGAAAAATAATAGTGCCTAAAATTTGGCAAATAAAAATCGGACTTTGATTATCACAAATTTTATTGCATATTACTCAAAAATCAATCATGTAAACAAAAACTTGACAAACATCTAAGAATTTCTGTCTCAAAAAAATTCACAAACAAATTCCATTAAAAGTTGGAAATTAGAAAAAGTCACAAAACATAAGTGTAAAATACTTCCTAAGAAATAAAAATACTAATTAATTTTTTATTTTCTTGGGTCTAGTCACAACTTGTGCAAGGACGATTTATCATCTTTCCGCAGTTTCAATGCCATTGGTAGTGTGCTGATCAATGAACCTGGAAAGAATGATGAGATCCAATCTTGGAGTCTTGTAGGGAAGAATGATAGAGGGATATATAATAAATTGGCATCTATGCCAATGATGTAGCGGGGTCGAGGGTATTTTGATGTGACAGCATGGAAATACGCATCGACAACATAATCGACGCGGTTGATGCGACTAGCAAACGTGGATAAGATGTTGCACCAGTAGTCGATTACTGAAATTTTTATATAAATTTTTTTGGAGTACACCCCCGTCCGATATTTGAAAATTTCAAATTTTAATTTTGAGATTACTCTAATTTTGGAACCCTAGAAACTAAAAAATCGAATTTTGGCCAAAAATCAAATTTTTGCTTAAAGGGGGGTCTCATTTGGAGGTCATTCTCCGAAAAAAATTTTTTTGCCAAAACAGCCTATATAGGGGTAAAATCATGCGAAAAATCGATTGCGCGCATTCCCGAAATGTGAAAATGCTTTCTTGACCCTGATTCAGGGAAAAACGGTGTGTTTATTGAAGCGAAAATCAAACATTTTCGGATTTTTATGAGAAAACCGTCGATTCTTAGGTTTTTCTAGGCGGATGGCCCAAATTGCGGCCAATCTCGAACAAAATTCGAAAATGTTTGATTTTCGTTTCAATACACCCACCCCATTCCCTGAATCAGGGTCAAGGAAGCATTTTCACATTTCGGGAATGCACGCAATCGATTTTTCGCATAATTTTATCCCTGTATAGGTTTTGACAAAAAAATTTTTCGGAAAATGACCCCCAAATGAGACCCCAAAATCGAATTTTGGTCAAAAAATAAATGCTTACATTCTTGCTTATAAATTGCTCCATATTGTAATTTTAATGAATCGTCCAAATTTTCCCAGCATAATTCTGTCAAATTACACCACCGTTCATGATCAGAGACTAGATTCGTGTTACAAGCACCTGGCTCAAAAAGTATGCATTTTATACCCCATGGTTGTAGTTCTTTTCTAAAATTTTTCGTCGTAGTAAAGGTGTTAATATTCCCATTGATCACTGGTTCCTGAAAAATCTTTTGGAAGCAACATGGAACCGAACCTTGCTAGTGCAGATGATGCCGAACTCCTTGGCCGCGCCCCTGAACACTAATGGTGATCACTGAATGACCTGTTGCTAATTTAGATTTTCAAGTAGTACAAGGGCAGTGATCTGCTACTTGGCCATGAAAAAAGGCCTAAGGCTAGGTACATAACAAGGGGGTCGGACAGTTGCCCTCTCCATGCCCGAAATCAAAAAATGAAAAATTTTCCTAATTCAAAAATTTCATTAACAAAGATCAACAACAGTGATCTTTGTCGAAAACGAGTCTCGAAAAATGGGTATATGGTAAAGATTGAGATTTTCTTAAGTATAGAAAGGAAAATCTGCATGAAGTTAATATAGCATTTTATAGCGCTGAATTCCAGCTATCCAACGACACCAAAACCGACTTCCAAAACAATTTATACGCCGAGATATGCTAATTACAAAAAATGATACCAAAATTTGTCTATGGTAAAAAATTTGTATATGTAAATTTGCATATTTACCTATGTGAGGTCAAATTTGGAATTTTTTCTTTATGCAAATTCTATCAATTTTTATACCAGGAAGAAGAAGCCTCACTTGTTCTTCACGATCCTCGAAGTGTGAGCGCAAAATTATAGAAGTGCGGGATAAATTTCGGGTACCTTATAGTATCCATATAAGCTTCGACACCATATTTAGAAATACAGTAAGAAGCCATGTAAGGATTGGACACGCGTCCAAAAGTACTTGACGTTGATAAAATACGGCCTCTAGATTCTTTTAATAATGGTAAAAAGGCCTAAAAACGCTATCTCACATGAATATAGCTTCCACTTACATGAACACATCTAATAATCCCAAGAGTATTTATATCAAATGCTTTTTTGTACTGCTCTATTGAAACCCATTCATCTGGTCCAAAGCTTGTTGCCGCACCGGCATTGTTTACTATAGCCCATAAAACTAGAGGGTAAAAATTTATTCGAGACAAATTTTAAACAATCCATACATTGATCAGGTTCTATATTTTTCTTAACAAAGTTATAAGCATCTTTAACCGACTCGTCATTTGTAACATCTAGAGATATAGTCCAGAGTTTTCCTGGAAATGTTCGAGTCTCGTTTTCTAGATTTTTACAGCCCTAAAATACACATGTTTATTTCGTGTTTAAGAATTAACAACGTTTGGGGCCGCCGTGCATTATGCGGTATTTCCGCTAAACAATACTGTGACAAGGGAATGTAACTCCATCGGGAATCGAACCTGGGCCTCAGATTGATAAGAGGCACCTTACCACTAGACTATGAAGCCATGAATATAGAAATATATACCTCATCCGTGAAACAACCCGCAAAAATGGGTATCCCCTCTTTTACACATTTTACTGCAAAATGCCGCCCAAATCCAGAATCGCATCCAGTGACAAAAATAACCCGATTTTTCATATCTCCTACTGGGACAAGCTCCCATACTAATCTTAATAGATAGAAAATTGCCACTAATATCAATATTCCCAATATAATATATAGGCAAGACATGCTAAATGCACAAAATCCTGCTACTATAAACGTGTAATGTCTGTCTGTGTATGCACAGACGATCTCGGGAACACTTTTTTGAAAAAACTAAGCTAAAGTTGTAGGGGACGATGACGAGAAAAAAGAAGACATCAAGGTCATCGAAATTGAAGGAAAACAATTTTTACTTTTATAAATTTTGCAAATTTACACGTGCATGAAATTTACACATGTATAAAACCGGTACTACTAGCATTAGCTGCCACAAAAGACAGGGCTATTTTTCCGAAAAAAAATTTTTCATAAAATTTTCTATAAAACTATATGGGTTTTCCGATGTGGGCAATCCAAAAACGCACTCCCGGGGGCCTGTTTCAATTGTTGACTAGTGACTAGGAAATAAAATGGGTAAATAGTATAAGTTTTTGACAGATAATCCCATGACTAGTTAGGTTTTTTTGAAGCTAAAACGTATATCTTTAAAATTATACAAACTAGTGAGTAGGTTATCTTGAAAAAAGTTACACTTTTCAAGCTTTGAAATTTCACTTTTTTCTAGTCACTAGTCAACATTTTTTTGACTAGCGTTGACTAG
>OZJO01025982.1:0-14633 GCA_900406225.1 Acrobeloides nanus | reverse complement strand
CATTAAATTCTAAATCCAATACTCCTACAAAATCTACGTCTATGCAGATTGAGATTTTTGAACAAGAAGAACCTGAAATTGATGTGTCTTTCACAGGAGATGATAGAGCCGAAACTGAAAACGAGCCAGATTCCGAAAATGGACCAATTGTTATCGAAGATGAAAAAGTAGCGACGAACGCAACCGCCTTTGTGATGACACACTAGAAGCTCTTGTTTATATAATCGCCAATGCCACGTCTATGTCAATTGATTGCAAAGAAGCATATAATATTTTTTCGGGCGATAAAGAAATGTTAAAAGAAGTCATTTCGAAAGCTAAATATAATCGAAAATGATAAAAAAGAATTTTTTCTTATGTTATTTTGTATTATTTCTTTTGAATTAAAATTTTGCTGTTTTTTTGCTTTTTTCGGAGATCATTGCTTTTTTTTGCTTTTTTTTCAAGGGGTCTGATGCTTTTTTTCGGAAATTTCAGGTGGCAACCCTGCTTGGTCCCCGTCCTATGATTTTTTTAGCAACATTTTAAAAATTCCCGATGTTTGAGTGATGGAGGGAGAAGGTGGTGCCCCCACCTTGAACATGTATGCTTACTTGTCCAATATACAGAGTTGGTTGAAAATTTTTTTTCAAAGTGCCTATATAGTAAATTTTTTACAAGATAAGTAAGTTTTTTATTTCAAAAATTCTTTGAGATGTGAACAATCGATCGACATAAAAGCTTACATACATAACCACATTCTTGGAAAATTTTAAGGGTATAGAAAAAAGATTGGTCATACCTATAAGGGCTTATCTAATGCCTATAAGAGCCTACAAGTGCCTAATGGGTACTATGGGCACTTATAAGACACGAAAACATGACTTATTCTCAAAAAGATCAACTGGATCATATTCAGCATACACTCACACTCTTACCCACTACTGAAAAAAATTTCATCGAAAACGAGCGAAAAATGTCGATTTTTGATATTTTCGCAACAACTTATTTTATTGGGTTGTAACATAAGTTGTTGCCGCCCAAAAAATATATCGAAAATTGGCATTTTTCTCTCGTTTTTGATGAAATTTTTTTCAGTAGTGGGTAAGAGTGTATGCTGAATATGATCCAGTCGATCTTTTTGAGAATAAGTCATGTTTTCGTGTCTTATAAGTGCCTATAAGTGCCCATAGTGCCCATTAGGCACTTGTAAGCTCTTATAGGCACTAGATAAGCCCTTATAGGTATGACCAATCTTTTTTCTATACTCTTAAAATTTTCCAAGAATGTGGTTATGTATGTAAGCTTTTATGTCGATCGATTGTTCACATCTCAAAGAATTTTTGAAATAAAAAACTTACTTATTTTGTAAAAAATTTACTATATAGGCACTTTGAAAAAAACTTTTCAACCAACTCTGTATTGGGGTTATTAATCATATAAATATTTATGAGTAATTTTTGAATAAGTATAATAAATAAGCATATAGTAAATCTTGTTATTCATTAGATTTGCAAGTGGACGATGAATTCGTTAATTATATTTTTTGCTATTCTTCTTTGTGCTTTAACATGTGGAAATAGAAGAAAATGTTATAATGGTTTGGCTTAAAAAAATTTTAAAAGATTTATTTTATAGCATATGGTGGATCAAAAAATTCTTGGAAAGAAGAAACTTGTGGTGATAATTATTGTATCAAACTTATCGATTCATATGGTTCTATATTAAGGTTTTTATAAGAATAAACTGGAGACCGAGCGCCTTCGGCGCTCGGCCTCATGTTCCAAGTGAGCGCCTGCAGCGCTCGACCTTCGGTCTCGTTTCCGAGCAACCCAAGGGGTATCTTGTGATAAGGGTTTGGGTCGCATCTTCAAAAGCTAGTCTGCACAAACAGACATTCCACGTTTTATATATGAAGGCACTAATTAGACTGTCATGACTCTCTTGATTCTTTTTGATTTTCAATTTCTGGGTGAGGGGGGGGGGTGGGTGCGACAATCCACCCTCGGCTATGGATAAGCCCCACCCCAATAAAATTTACAACCTTACCCCGTCGTCACTAATAATTATTCTTAGAGATTGTAATTGCCAAACTGGAACAAATTGTAAACCTGCTACAGAATATTGTTGGCAAGGAGATGGCGTACATAAGTTTGAAGGCATGACAGTTTATTGCTGTTCGAGTGATTTATGTAATTCAGCAATTTCATTGCGTATTTCATGTATTAGTATAATAATTTTAGTTGTCTTTTTTTTGTTTTCTTGAAAGCCAAAAATATAGGCTGTTTTGGAAAATCACGAGCTCAAGATTTTGAAGAAAAATTTTTTTAATTTTTTAAAAGTTTTTTGAATTTTCGTTTCAATAATAAATTCATATTGAAAATCAGGCAATAAAAGTAAGAAATTTTTTCTGAAAAATACGTAATTTTCAAAATGTTACTCCTCCGCCAAGTTAACAGATTTTTGGGAAATTTTTCCGCAAAAATGAAGAGGAAATCTAGCTCTACAACATCAACATTTTATTCACGAAAAAGCAAAATTTGCAAAATCGGAGACCTTGGTGTTGTAGAGCTAGACTTCCTTTTCATTTTGCGAAAAAATTTCTCAAAAATCTGTTAACTTCGCGGAGGAGTAGTATTTTGAAAATTATTCAAAAAAATTTTTCCTTTAATATCCTGAGCTTGTGATTTCCTGAAAAACAATCTATATATGTTATCATGAAGCCAAAAACAAAGATCTGGACAGCCTAATAGATTTGAGCAAAAAAATTTCGAAATCGATTTTGGCTAAATATCATAATTTATATCATAAAACAAAAAAGTATAACAAAATAAATAATAGCATAAATTATAGTACCAGGAGCTGAGCGCTTCACGCTGCGATTTCTCCGAGAATGACTCCGAGCGACACTCTCGACGACGCCTAAAAACTATTTTTCCTGTGGTCAAGATTCCTTTGGATTTGTGTACCCCATATCCGAAAACCCCCGGGTAAAAAAATTAGCCGACTGAAAAACTTTTTGAAAAATCGATTTTTTATGTATACTTAAAATTTCGTGCACCTAAAAATCGGAAAATTTTTTGTTCGATTTTAATGATTGTTGTGTCAATCGTTTTTTCTCATAGCTCCCTACAACTTTTTCAATGACACTCAGAGTTTAAATCTAACGTTCCCGAGATTGTCCGTGCAGACACACATTACACGTTTAATGTAGTAGGATTATAATTGTCCGCATTGTTCAATGACGATTGGAATTTTGGGTTTGTTGTTTTGCCCTACAGGCGCATTTTCTATTTTTCGAACTGTAAGCATGCCATCTAGCACTCTTCCTAAAATATCATTTTTATATTAATAAATTTTTTTAAATGTTAAAAAATACCAAAAACAACATGTTTTCCATCGAGAAAATCACATTTTGCACAAGTTATAAAAAATTGACATCCATTTGTATCTGCACCAGCATTTGCCGAAAAAAGAAAATTTTTTTTATTTAAATTTTTATACCATACCATGGATAAAGTTCCCGGTTCCTCATGCATTAAATTAAAATTTTCATCTTTAAATTTCGGACCATAAATACTTGTCATACCAGTTCCATCACCCTAAATTAAACAATTTTTTTTAGTTCAGCTTTAAATTTTTCTTACGTTAACAAAATCTCCTCCTTGAATCATAAAATCTTTAATAACTCTATGAAATTGAGAATTTTTATAACCAACTGGTACGCCATCTTTTCGATATTCTCCGGTACAAAGTTGGCGAAAATTTTCCGCCGTTTTTGGGACAACATCAGCAAAAATTTCCATTTTTATTGTACCGATTGGGGCACCACCTGCTGCCATTTCGAAGAAAACTACGGGGTTATCTGGATGGCGGAGTTTTTCTGCTAATCGATCCCATTCACTCATTTTTAATATTTCTAAATTAAAAATGTTCATCTATTAAAGTGAGTTTTAGACAGTAATTTAGGCATTGGGATAGGGGATCAGGTGTAGATCTCGGTGGTCGCCGTATCATTAAAANGGGGGGGGGGGGGGGGGGGGGGGGGGGGGGGGGGGGGGGGGGGGGGGGGGGGGGGGGGGGGGGGGGGGGGGGCACTTCCCTCACAAAAGTTGCTTTCCCAAAAACATAAGGAGATCCTTTTGATTTGGAATCTTTTTTAAATTTTGACTCACTAGAGCATAGGTGAACAAGTAGGGGGCGGACAAGGGTCTCACGATATGACATGTTTTTGACCTTTTTTCGGTCTACGCCCTCCATGTATCAATTTTTTATATATATTTTTTTAAATAAAAAATCTGAGGCAAAATTTTTTTGAAAATACTTGTTTTTAAGCAGCAAATGCTCAAAATGGACATTTTTGTGAAAAAATCATGTCGTATCTCAAAATAAAACATGTCGTATCTTGGTGCTCCGCGCCAAAATAAGATATGTTTTTAAATTTTAGCTTTGATATGACTAAATAGGGGGAGTCCTCCCTCTTGTTTTAAAATTTTTATCAACTTTTTACTATTTTTCGTTCAAATAACTCAATTTTTTATTTCAAAATTTTATTTGATGTTAGACTTCCCTAACAAATTTTTTCTGTTTCCGTCACTGCCTCGTGATATTAAACATCAAAAGTGTAAAAATCGCGCTATGAAATATCGGCAAAACTTTTTTATGATTCAGATGCTGAAACTTATTTTAAAATCAAGCATGTAAAATTTGAATACAAATACGCTCTAACTTTTGAAACGCAATTTTCAAAAGTTATATAGTCAACAGATATTCGTTTCAGAATAAAAAATTTATTAAACAATTTATCTATGACTTAGATCCTTTTTCGGATTTATTTTACATTTCTCGATTATTGACATCTTTTTTCAACCCATTTTTGATATTTGTGAAAAAATTTTTGATCCCATCAAAAATCTTAAGGTGGGACCCTTGTAATTTTTTTGAGCTGAACTTCGATTTTAGTTTCGAATATCTAAATTTTTTTCACATTTTTTCTGATTTTCGTTTCATTAGTCTTCTTGTTATAAATCTTTTTATTTTCCATATTTCATCCCTTTATTGGATTTTGTTATAAGTTGTGTTTATTATTACTATGTCACAAAATTTTAAAAAAGCAAACAGGAATGACTTTTATGTTTTAGTGGTGTTTACAAAAATTGTGCAATATTTTATCATTTGTAGAATATTTATATTTTTATAATAAAATCAAAATATCTAAAAAATCCATATTTTGTGCAAAATCTTGCATGTTTTGTTTTTGAAATAGAAATTCCTATGTGTTTATAATGAATCTTATTTATATATAATAGTCAAACGAGGGAAATTCATTGTTCAAGTTTCTTGTTTATATCAAGTCGCTTGATTTGGGATGAAGGTTAATTTTTATATTTTATCTTTTTTTCAAAAACTACAACTAAACTTGATTTCGGTGAAGGGTGCATAGTCGCAGTTAGGGGGTACAAGGATTACATGATCTCCTCATCCTTGAAATCCAAACCTAGTGATGCCTTAAAGGGCCAGTCCAAGCGGAAAAAACTTGCCCCTTTATGGAAGCGATTAATCAGATAATTTTGAGTGATAAACAAATTATAAAAATCGCCATCTTCAAACGCGATTATCTCATCAGTTATATCGATTCAGGGTTTACTGTAAACAGAGAAAATGTTTTTCACGAAACTTTCGAATATCAACAAAATGGGCAACTTTAGAACTGATTCTTTAAAACACGTTTTCAAAAATTTGTACAATCGACTCTCACTAAGCCGCCACCCTTGGGGACCGGACCCAAGATGATCTGGGTTGGACACCAAAAAACGTCTCCTTGTTAGCAGGATGGCGGCTTAGCGAGATATGAAAAGATAATCATTAAAAAATGTTTAGATGAAAACGAAAAAAACTTTTTTCATCTTCTTCATGCTGTCAATGATTCAGATTGGAATGACAGGGCCAGTAGCATATGCAGTATGTCAAGCCGCATGTGCTGCGGCTGCAGCATCAATAGCTGGAACAACTGCGTTTGTTGGCACACCGGCTGCTGTAGCAGCTTATGCAGCATGCCAGGCAGCTTGTGTTCCCTTATTAGTAGCTCCAACGCCATAAAACTGAATCTTCTAATGTAAATATTTATGAAAAAATGTATATTTTTGTATGTTTTGTAAATTTTTAACCAGGTTTGTGTATTATATTTCAATTTTGCAGATATTTGATATATTTTTCTTAAATAAATTTAAATTTTAAAATTAAAAAATAGATAAAGAAATATTGAATAACAGAAAACAAACGGCATACCGCCAACCGCTGGGATTCGGCGTTAAATAAATTTTTTGCATACAAAAAGCAGTTGTACCACCTAGAGAATAAAAATATAAAATAACGCCTCCGGAGCTTTTTGAGCCGGTTTTCATTTCTCTTTTTTCCTTTTCATCTTTCCCTCCTCCTTTCTCCATTCTCTTCTCCTTTCTCATTTCTCCTTTCCCATTGTATCTTTCTCCCGTCTCTTTTTACCGTTCTCCCTTATACTTTTCTCCTTCTCCTTTATCCCCTCTTCCTTCTCTTTTCCCTAAAACACATTCGAAAAACATGTACGAAACATATTCGAAAAATGAAAGACTCGTATCTATACCAAAATGCCACCGATTTTAATGATCGACGGAAATGATTGCCATGTATTTTAAGGTCCTAAACGATTTTCCCCAAAAATCAACATCTAGTGAAAATTAAGGAACTTGGAAAGACAAAAACTTTTTAGTGCAAATAGGATCTTTCAGAAATGCTCATAAATGCACCCTAAGACCTTACTTTTTTCGTACTCAGTACACCAAAAACGGCGCTGGCACATTTGCGGATTTTACATTTGCGGATATTACTTTTGCGGATATTACATTTGCAAACACACATTTGCGGATGTACATTTGCGGATTTTACATTTGAGGATATTACGTTTGCGGACGGAAAATAAATTTTTTAAAACCTATAATTTAATTTTTTTGAAAAATTGAAAACTAGTTAAAAGATTAAAAGTTTAAAAAAAATTTATTTTCCGTCCGCAAATGTAATATCCGCAAATGTAAAATCCGCAAATTTAATGTCCGGAAATGTAAAGTCCGCAGATGTACATCCGCAAATGTGCCAGCGCCCCAAAAACCATATTCTTTCATAATATCTCATCAAAATCTGGCTTGCATAAAATTCTGGGAGGGTGTCCTTATTGATGTGACGCAGCGATTTTTTTATACTATCTGAATACTTTTTTATGCATACATGTAAGCTTTTCGATTTGCCACTTGAATATGGTTTTTGAGTATGCTCTTTTAGCTAAACATAGTGGTGGGTTGGGATTCTTTCATACATGCTGTAAACTCGCAAAATCTAGCTTTGCCTTATTGATGTGAAGCAGACTGTATAATGATTCATATCTATCTACATACACCTGTTGTTGTGTAAACATTAAATAAATCATTTNGCTGTAAACTTCTAAAATCTAGCTTTGCCTTATTGATGTGAAGCAGACTGTATAATGATTCATATCTATCTACATACACCTGTTGTTGTGTAAACATTAAATAAATCATTTCGATGACTACGCGAGGTTAGATCTTGAGCTAATTTTGCTTTAAGTATTTTATTTACTTATAACTTTTATATGTGCATGAAATTATATAAATCAATTTTTATTTAACAAATAATTATTATTGTTCAAAAAATAAATTATAACTTTATTTATTGTCAATGAAAATTAATGTCTCTAAATTATTCGGGTCGATTTCAAAGAAGATACGATTCTGATTTTGATGAAGAATTATGTAAATAGTTTTTTGAAACAGGGTTGCCATGAATCATAAACTATAGGTCACCAAGGGGGGTATAGTACCCCCCCCCCTACCACTCATTCTCGGACTNTCCGCCTTTATGGTCATTCATCCATCCATCATGAGAGTTCATGTACCCCCCCCCCCTTCCAATTGAAAATTTTCATTTTTATTAATTTAAACAAATATTTTTTGAATAATTTTTCTTTCTGGATCCTATCCACAGATATAAATTAACAACTTACAATTTTTCTTTGAATGCATTAATTTTTTTATCATGTACCACACGTGTAAACCCCCACCCCGAATTTCAGGGGGGTCGCCCGTAACCCATAGGTCAAAATGAGTTTCGCCCGCAAAATTTGCGGGCGAGACTCATTTCGCTCGCGGGCTGAGGAGTCGCCAAAATTTCCGATTGTTTCAACAAAACATCGTAATTTTTTAAAGCATTTTTAGCTTAAAAAAGTGTTTTTCAAAAAAAATTTTCGCGCCTATCATATAGGCACGAATAAACATAAGGTGACCAAAGTGATTGCTGAAAAAATCGAAACAAATCACCTTGGTCCCCCTTATGTTTTTCCCAAAATTTTTGAAAAATTTCGAAAAAAACATAAGGGGGGACCAATGTGATTTTTGAAAATTTTTTGAAAAAATTGAAAAAAATCACCTTGGTCCCCCCTTATGTTTTTGTCCGCCCGCATAAAGTCAAAATTTTTGGGGGATGTTTGTACACGTATGTCATGACACCTCTTTGTACCCCCCCCCCTGAAAGGTCATTCATCCATCCATTCTGAGGGCCGATGTACCCCCCTCCCCCACTGGTGAACTATGCTTGTCACATTTTATGGTGAGAGGGAATTGGCGTAGGAAGAAGGAAAGGGTCAACTAGGGGAGGGTATCACCCCAAAATCAAAGAAAGATTTTATGTTTTCTTGCCCTTCGTTATGGGGATACGTACCTAGAGTATCCTTCCCCTTGTCCATGCCACTAGAGTGGGGGGAGGGAAAGAGATACTCACTTCCCGAAGCGACTAAATGCGTGCATTGAAACTCAGGGAGGATATTTTGAATAAGTTTTGTTGTTACTTCATTGTTTTTTGTTGCTATAAATTATAAAAGTGTCCAAGAGCTGTTGAATCACCCTGTATATATAATTTTTGAAAAATTCCATCTTTTTGATGAAGTTTCCAAAATTATATTTTCTCATGAGTTGATCAACATATATTTTTTCTCATATCGTTTTAACCATGAGGTAAGTAAAAATTGGAGTCTAATGAACACAAAAACTCAACACTTATTAGTTTAGATAAAAATATTGATTTGATGCATTGCATCAAACACAGGGACGTTGATCACAGTTAAACAATAAAATTTCTGCTTTGTTTGCTCAATATATTCTTGGAATTCATTTCAGATATGTAAAGACACGTTAATTTTTATTGTGGTAAACACGTTGTTATCAAAAAACTATTGAGTAGAATTAAAGAAGACTTTAAAACTATCAATTTTCTTTAAAATTTCATATTGATTTACTGATAATAGATCTCGTGGTGTTTCAATTTTTCCGAGTGGAGTTTCCTCAAAATTTTTTAGAAAACCTCAACATTAAAAATGTCATCGTATACTTTATTCTTTTTTACAATATTAATTTCTACAAGTTACCTATGTTACGGTAGAATGCCAGCTGGTTATAATAATGAAACACAATTAATTGCTAATCACAAATTAGCTTCATTAGCTTACAATCTAGAGTGGTCAGAAACCCAAATTAACTCAAGTGTTTTCATAGATTATTTAAGCCAATGTTTTTATAATCATACGGTATTTTTTCAACTTTTAGTTTTAAAATGTTAGGATTTAGTTTTATGCATATGTCAACCAAATTTGTGATATATTCAATAAAAACAACTCAAAGGTACCATGTGTCAGTTCATTATTTGTTAGTCATGATGATCAAGCAATTATTATGATATTCCGTGGAACAACTACCCAGACAGAATTGCATCAAGAAGAAGGTATGTCGTATCGACAAAAAAATGATATGATCGATAGGTCGTTTGGACAGTCGGTCGGTCGGTCGTCTCGGTCGACTCGATTGGCTCGATATACTCGGTCGACTCGGCACACTTGGTCTGCTCAATCTGCTCGGTCGACTCAATCGGCTCGGTTGACCCGGTCGACTCGATCGGTTCGGTCAGCTCGGTCGGTCGGTCAGACAATCAGTCCAGATCCGTCCAGTTCGTTCCAGATTGCTCCATTGACCGATCATAGAAGAAAATAAAGTTAAAAATACCAATTTTTAATCCTAATTTTTAGATTATTACAATATGACAGTGACCTTCCCTGGTGGAGGCACTGTACACAAATTTTATTATAATGCATTTACTATTCTTTGGAATAATGGTATTCGTGATGCATTATTTGCAGCAAAAAACGCCTATCCAAGTTATGAACTTTGGGTTACCGGTTTATCTCTTGGTGGGGGACTATCCTCTATTGCTGCACCATACATTTCACAATTTAACTATTTCAATCCGGCTAATATGAAGCTACTCAATTTTGGTGCAATGAGAGTGGGCAAACCGGACTTTGTTGCAAGAATTCCAAGTCTTGTGCCTTGGGCATATAGAATTGTTCATCGATATGATATTGTTCCACATTGGTTTCAACAAGCCGGATATGTAAATTATGCAAATGAAGTATTTAATTTTACTGTTAAGTATGCATTTATATTATGTTTAGATTTGGTATAACAATTCTATGATGGGAAATGATACATGGGTTGAATGCGATACGGTGGGAAGCCTAAAATGTAGTGACGGCGTTCCAGAAAGCGATTGGATTTTCACAGATCATCAATATTTTCGAGACCGAAATTGCATTAAATTTACAACTCCTACATATTCTCCATTAGATTTTATTAAAAATATTTTTTAATAGTTTGTTTTTGGAAATAAACATCAGGATATAAGAGTTCTTTTGATAATATTTTTTACACAGGAAAAGGCAGAGAAGGGAAAGATTTCAAACAATTGTAAAAATCAACGTTCGTTAATAGAATGATTTTTCACCAGACAGCAGTAAAGAAAATGGAAAATTTTCAATAAGGCACAATTGATAAAGTTGCAGAGATTTGAAATTTACTTATTTAACACCGCCCCTCGAGGCGACGTGCCTTTTGGTTATTGTTGGCTAGAGGTATGGGTCCAAAAACGATGTTTCCATCCTAAAAATTTTACAAAAAGGTCTCCGATTTTAGTTTTGCCTCTCAAATATTTGTCTTGAAAGAGGCTTTCTAAAAATATATCGATTGAGATGTACAGACTAATTTTCAAAAATACCAATTTTCGACTTTTCTCAAAAACGGACTATTAAGCGAGATTTTTACCAAAAATTTATTTGGGCTTTTGAGCTCCATCTTTAAGAAAAAGTCGAATTTAAGATTTCTCCACCTCCTCTGAGGTGGGGCTATCCTAAATCGGAGAGGGTAGACCAGGTGGGGAACCTAGCCTAAGGGGTAAACAACCCAAATGAAATGTGCAAGTGGAAGCGGCTTCAATAAACTCTTCTTAGAGGCCTCAAGAGAAACTATTATGTGGGTAGACATTATCATGAGGCTGCAGACTGCTACATCGGGCTACCAGCTACTTCGATGGCGAACCAACTCCAAACTCCCCGGAAGCTGAGCTATCCCAAACCTTTATAGCAACCGTGTCGCAACCTGAACGCAGGTTGCAGCACGCTTGTCTCGAGCTTCTTTTTAGTTATCTCAACCTGTGGAATCTTTTCTCATCTTAAGGTGACGCGGCATACCGCCCCTTTTGCCTATTTCGAGTTTGCCCCCTCGTTTTTATGGCTTCGAAATTTTTTGGCTGTTTTCGTGGACCTGTTTATCGCTTTCGAAGACGGACTTTGCTCGTCCTGCGTCGTTGGATTCGCTTTTTTGGCGATACGAAGCGAAATTTATTCTTTTTTTCGTACCAACCGTGCTCGGGAGCGAGGCCGAGCGCCAAAGGCGATCGATCTCCAGGTACTAAATAAAATTCTATAAAATAAAACTTTTATAAATATTTTTAAACTTGTTATATGCCAAAATACAATTTGGTTAAAATACCAGATCGACTGTTTGAATTAGAATTTGGAACATTAAAAAAATTGATTTCAACTTGATCATTAGTTTTAGGATTTAAAAACTGCTTGGTCATCATTCCATTATTTCCATAGTAGAAATTCCCATATGGAGATCTCTAAAAATAGTATTTTAGGTATTGCCTCATGTTGTAATTTAAGTTGTATTTTTTTCTTACATATGTTCCGAGGTCGACATTCAATACATATCGAGCTCCAGTATAAATAGCTATCGGGCGTGTAAAGTTTACTCGATGTTCATATATATTTTGAATATATAATTCTTTGATGCGCTTAACTTCTTCACAAATCACTTTCTCATCTTCTTCGACCTTAAATGGAATATAATTTGACTTCAATTTGGTTTATAGTTAAATTATTATAAAAATTTTCTATCAATTGTTTTCACTCTATCGAAGTTTGTTTTTTATTTTGCGTAAAAATGATGCAACCAACTGCAAAATTTTTTCCTGCATGCTTTTAGAGCTACTCTCATCAAAACTTCATATGCAAACTTTTTCTAAAACAAACTTTATAAGAAAACATACGTTAATTGTCAAATCTACGTTTTGAACACTAGAATTTGCCCCATAAATTCCAAAACCAGTTAGCCAAAATCTAGCAGAAGATTTGATTATAAAGCTAAAGATTTTATATAGTTTTTAAGTTTAAAGGGCTAGTACATGTTACTGCGTTTTAAGGCTCATCAAAACTTTTATGGTTCTAACCCCGGTTTTTTAACCCGCTGAATCCAAAAATAAAGTCCAAAATAGTGCCCATGTGGTCAAAATTTAAAAATTCCTTCGGATTCGTGTTCTCCATACCCCAAAACCTCCGAGTACAACAAATTGGCCGATTTGAAGACGTTTTAGAGGGTTTTTGAAAAATGTAGAAAAGTGTATTATGGGGTATTCGAACTCAGGAACGACCATTTGTCCGAAGCGGGATTTTTCGGGATGCACTATGACGGGATTTTCGGGATCCAGAACGGGACGAATCTTGGGATGGGATTTGAAAAAAACCCTTTTAATACATTTTTGTAATTTAAAAAAATAAAAAATAAACATTAATGTACAAAAATTGTTTTCGGATTTGTAGGAAGGGATCGAACACTAGTTATGAACAGAAAAGTAATGATAAGCCTTAAAACGCAGTCAAGTGCATTAGCCCTTTAATAATAAAAAATTACCCGATACTATGTTTACCATATATTTGTATACCTAGCTGAGGTCCAGTATTATAAATCGCAACATCTGTACATGAAACAAATCCCCTTGGGTCGTGATTAAATGGAATGTCATTTAACTTCACATCACCCAGAATAAATGCTAATAGCAGATCATGAGATTCATTCTCGCTCAATAAACAATTCTTTTTATCTAAAAATTCTCTTTTATGATTTAAAATGCCTTATTGGAAAATCTAAAAAGCTCCTTTTAAATTATGTACCATTTGCATAAGCTGCAAACTCTGAAGGAGACATAACAGGAAACCGTATTGCATATAGAGCAGTACTCAATACTAAGCGTTTATTTTCAGGTGTAACATCCAAGTTCTTTTTGACGCACTGGGCTTCAGCCCAATTTAATACCTAAAATATTACCATTAATTTGAGTTGGATTTTCTTTTTTTTGAATTTTTAAAGACCACTTGAAAAATTCAAAAAAATATATCCATAAAAAATGGTGATGGGACTAGAAAGTTGTAAAAGATGGCATTTGATAAAAGTTTTGCATTTTTAAGTTATCGAGCTTTCTTATGGAGAGCATATACTCGGACACCCTGTACTTCTTTAAACAAAGTCCATTCATCAATGTGAAGTGAGTCAAACTGGAGTATACGACAAAGAGTTTGCTCATCAAGATTCTTAAATTCTTCAGATTTTATTACATCCGCTGTGGCAAATGAGATAATAGACTCGCATGTTTTAACAAGTTGTTCATTCTGATACACCAATGCTTGTGTTAGAATATAACAAACATTTTCGGCATCAATTTTGTCGTCCAAAAACTTAGCGCATTCCTTTTCTAGGTCATCAAGAAGATATTTTTTCGCTAAATTTATTTTGACTATAAGCTTTTTTAATGAATAAACCTGCATAAAGGACATTAAATACGATGTCAACCTCGAGTGCAACCATCTCAGAGTATATATAAATCAATAAAACATTTAATGCTTCAGGTGTTATATCCGGCACTCGGATAATTTCTAGATTTTTATCGTCGATCTTTATAGTTTCCTTTTGTGTAGACTGGGCAAGTGGGCCATGAAACATTTGAATAAAAACGGGTGAACTGATACAAAGCACGTACTTATGAGCTTTGACTTGCTAAAGTTTTTTGAAAAAACTTGAAGTTAAATTTTTAAATTTATTACCACTTCTTCTTCGCCAGCCAAAAACACAACATCAGCAAAAAGTTCATTTGAATAAGCGTGTAGCATACGTTCTTGCAAGGAATTTTTTCTCTGCCAATCGTCGGTTTCTGCACCTTGATTATGTCCAACATTTTGATTAGGGACCGTCACGGGTCTAAGCACCCCTGACCCCTCGTCGGTTTCTGCACCTTGATTATGTCCAACATTTTGATTAGGGACCGTCACGGGTCTAAACAATCCTGACGAACCGTACATAAAGCAATTTTGGGGTTTTGTATGGAGAGTATAGATTTAATGCTGGAGAATCTGAATCTATAAGAGTTTTGTGCTCAATCGACTTTTT
>OZJO01025978.1:0-29488 GCA_900406225.1 Acrobeloides nanus | reverse complement strand
TTTTTCATTTTGTATCATAAGGAGTCGTTTTTAAGAAAATTTAAGAAAAAATCTTGAATTTGAAAATTCACAAGCTGTGAGGGTCCCTTGTTAGCTCGAAGCAACTCTCTTTTCTAGGAAGCCGTTGGTTTTCATTTCCGCTTTTGAATAAATTTCCTGTAATTTTTTAACATACTTTACTAACAATTGCATTGAATAAGAAAAGAAGTAATAACAATTCTTTTGTTCAAATAAGAACAATTATCTCAAATCAGAATCTTCAATTCATATTGTTATTAAACTTTTTTTAGTGAAAAATTCTCGTTAAAGATGCTACGTAACTCGAGTTCTAGAAAGTCTTATTCATCTTACCTTATAAAATACGAAATTTGCCTTTTTTTATATCTAACCTCTTATAGTCATACTATAAGAACTTTATAGTCATACTATAAGAAAGTTAGTAAACAGGAAAATGTGGGCAAAAAAATCCTTGTCGAAATATTCCAATTTTAATAAAGTGCAGAATCTATTGATCGCACTGTAACTGGCGGCAGATTCATAGGCATAGTTTAAAAAAGTTCGCATTTTGGACGCCCTTCATCTGCCCATAAAAGAGATGGGTAGATCCATTAATTGAGAGGGTCAAAATATCGAGAATGGTTATCGAAACTCTATAGCCTTGTTCTAGAGCTTGTATATTCCATTCATGATCGCCATGTCAAAACCGGAGTTCATACAACATTCGTATTATAAGTTCATGTTTTTGCTTGGTATCATAGACATGTTTACTGTTCCTTGTAATGGGGTCATTGCTGGAATTCAAGGGATTCTCGGCTTGCATTATTGTACACATCCATTGTTCTTTTACTGTGTTAGAGTTGTTATGTTGGGTTAGTTATTAAGGCGCATTTTCTGAAACTTACTGTATCTCTCCTAAAATAAACCTCCCCCTCACAGAGAAATTTCCAAGTGTTGGTCACAGACTATATTGAAAGTAACGTCATTCGATAGCATTATTGACGGAGGAAACATATTTAAACAAATTAGAATGCATGTCTATAAAATTTTTGAGGAAAATCGATTTTTTGTTTTAAAATTTTGGCAAAATAGGAGGTTGAAAAAATAACCCCCGGGGTTATTTTGGAAGAAATACTTAATAGTTCTTAAAGGACCAGTCCTCTGTTGAATAAAATTTTTATAAGTTCACGTTGTGGCAATCAACTCTTGCTTTGGAAGAAAAACTATTAAGAGATATATGAGAAAGAAAACTGCATGAAAAATTTAAACATGTTTGTGTATTGAAGCGAAGGGACTGATGCCGTTTAAATCCCTGATTCATCTGTTTATTAAAACGAATGTTTTAAAAAAAATCCATTTTTACAAAAATCTTAAAATTTTCATAAAATGAACACTGTAGCAATTTTTTAAAACTCTATGAGACGAATAATTGACTTATTAAATTTTTGTTCAATTTCCAAGTTTAGCATGCAAACTTGGGATCAAATTTTCGTCATTTTCCCAATATCAAGCCAAAATTTTTTGCGTGAATCATTTTCAACGTATAAAAAAATTTGGAATGAAAAAATTCATCAAAAACTTTTTTTTGGTCGTATTCTCATCTCAGATAATGACAATTGAGAGTTTACTATTCTTTTTCTGATAGCCAGGTATCAACTTGCGAATTACTCAAAACGATATTCGTCAGTGACTCGATAAAATTGTTGAAAACAAATTCGCAAGTTGATCCGAATATAAAACGTTCCGGTTTAAATTCCACATGCTAACTCCTAAGGATGGTGGGTTATATTACTGCAGTTTGTCAACGACATAGAGGAAACAGTCCCATTGTGCATCTATGATACCCCATAAAGGTGGTGTCGATGCTCTTCTCTCATCGTCCCTTACAACTTTTGCAATGGCACCGAGGGTTTAAATCTAGTGTTTACGAGATCGTCTGGACAAACACGCACTCACATTACACGTTTAATTAGTAGGATTTTGAAATTCCTGACTGCATATATAGGAGGAGTTTAAACAAGTATCCATTGACATTGTCAATTTTTTAATCATAAAAAAGACTTAAGACTCATATCTTGTACTTAGCATCTCTCAAAAATCCAAGAGAATGCTCGCCAAGAAGGTAGTTATTTTGTATGAGGAGTCTTTTGACGCTATTTTATCCAGATCGAAGTCAAAATATTAAAAATAACTGCAGAGTAAACTTTTCAGAGGCCTGTAGGAAAATATGGGGGGAGTCAAAAAGTTTTTTCATCAAGAAATTTTCTCCAAACCTACCTGGCTATCAGAACAAGAATAGTTTTGAATAAAATTCGTTAAAATAAACAAGTTAAAATTCTGAATACGTGCCTGCTAAAGTAATAGGTGTTGGTATTCAACAGGGCTCTTAACAATGACTTAAATTCTCAAGATAGCAAATTGTAGATTAGTGAAATAAAAAAATCAAGCATGCTAGATAATACTAATGGATTATACGGTTTATTATTCGATAACAAGAAGTGGCGATCACTTTATTATGACAATTGTACATTGAAGACTTCAGCCGAATGGAGTGCTACTGGTACTACAAATATACCGGTTGATGTCGGATATTTAACATTTGCTTTAGTCTCAGAGGTATGCAGCTATTTTAATACATTAATTTATTAACTGATGGTAGACCCTAGGCATAACTAGGTTTGAAGTTGGGGATCCCTTTGCACACACACATACAGGAAGGGGGATCCAATCACACATGGCCAAGGGGGGAAGTCTCCCTCTTAATCAATCCGGCAAAAAGACCAAAAATAGAACCAACCCGGCATCGGAGCTGCCGGGTTGGTTTCTTTTTTTTGGTCCTCCCTTATGTTTTTGACCTAAATTTTCGAAAAAAAACATAAGGGGGGACCAAGACAAATTTTTGAAAATTTTAGGGACCCAACCCAGCACCAGACCCCCCCCCTCTTCCCCTGTTTGCCTATGGATCCAATCAAGAGGGAAACAAGATATTAAGACTAGTTTTTGACCTCAGTAAATCTATAATTTTTCTAGTGCCTTTATATTCCATTTATGATCGCTATGAAAAAACCAGAATTCTTTCAACACACATGTTATAAATTCATGTTTGTGCTTGGTATCGTAGACATGATTACTCTTCCTTGTAATGGGATCATTGGTGGAATTCAAGGGCTTCTCGGCTTGCATTATTGTTCAAATCCATATTTCTTTTACTGTGTTGGGCTCACTATGTTGTGTTAGTTTTTTTAAGCTTTTTTTAAAGTCAGAACCGAAAGTGCACAAAATATAACGTAAAAACTAAAAGTACATTTACATCACATGAAAAAAGTGAGGAAATGATGCAATAGTTTGAGGATTTCTCCGGAACTACAAAACCAATTTTGATAGTTTTGGTGACGTTAGAAAGCTGGACATTGTAGCAATCGAATGACAATAAAATTATGGCATAACTCTTTTTGGTTGCAGAGACGTTGCATAATTAAGCCAAAATGTCGAAAAAATTGAAATTTTGAACTAATTATGCAATATCTCCGCAACCAGAAAAAGTTATGCCATGATTTTGACGCCATTCGATTGCTACGATGTCCATCATTCTAACGTCGCCAAAAATATCATAATTAGTTTTGCTTTTCCGAAGAAATCCTCAAATCTTTGCATCACTTCTTCACTTTTTTCATGTGATATAAACGCGTTATAACTCTGCTTTATGAACTAAACTCTGTTTTATGGGGCAGATACCAGGTTGATGACATAAAATCTCTATCAAGGCCTAGGCTTAGGAATAGGTTTAGGCTTAGGCTCAGGTATAGGTTTAGGCCTAGGCTTAGGCCTAAGCCTGGGTCTAAGACTAGGCCTAAACTTAAGCCTAAGCCTAGGCTAAAATAAAGTTTAACGTCTTTCGGAGATATGCAACAGATCCAGGTATGAAATTTTTCCAAAATTTTTTCCAAACAATTTTAACAGCACTGATCACCAATATTTTAGATGGTTGGTACGCGACTACTCTAGTATGCTGTCTTATAGCTATCGATCGCTTTTTCGAAATCATCTTTCCAAAAACCGCTAAAATGTTGTTCAAAGGAAAAAGGATATACATTTGGTTGACGATTCCTGTTTGGTATATGTTGATATTTTTTGACACCAAGCCTATTTTATTTAACATAAATAAACACGCAGTTCATGCTGACCCCTTCTATGCGACAGAATTACAAGGGTACGATGAGGTGAGATTTACATTACAAATCTTTTACATTTTTAATAGTTTTATCAACTGAATTTTCTTGTCTTCAACAGTGCATGGATTGTAATTGTTATGGGAATTTGTTATGTCTCTCTTTGCGTTTACCTAACATTAAAGACCTATTATTTCAAGAGTATTCAAAGCATGACGCGGCTACAACGAGCGGTAAATTCATTGATATGTTAAAGTAGGGATGTTGCAACGCCCCTAAGACGGGACAAATGCGTACTTTTTGACACATCTGTCCCCTTGAACCTCTACCATCAGTGAATTTTAAAAAATTTCTCCTTTTTGAAGATGTTAGCCCTCTTTTTGGAGACTTGATATCCCTTTTCTAAAAATAAGTGTAACATCTCTATGTTAAAGTAACACGATGAGGGATGGAATTTGCGGGTTGCATCACTTGCACACACACACATTTGCGCAGCGTCATTTGTGCATGGACATTTGCGCAGCGACATTTGCGCACGGACATTGGCGCATGTACATTTGCGCATGAAAATTTGCGCAGCGTCATTTGCGCATGACATTTGCCCAGCGATATTTGCGCACGGACATTTGCGCATGTACATTTGCGCATGCAACATTTGCGTTTTTCGAAACTTGTTTTGGGCAAATTTTCACCAAATGACGCTGCGCAGGTGTATATGCGCAAATGACGTGTGCGCAAGTGATGCCAACCAGAATTTGCCGGCTCCAAATCGGGCCGTCACTAGACTCGACCAGGGCCAGCCGGGCCGAAGCCTAATTGGATACGATAAAATGATCATTTATTAAAAATAAAAAATTAAGATGGTTCTTCAATCAATCGCCATTTGCATCGAAGTCTTCTTTTCAGCAACTGTTTATGTAAGCAATCAATGGATAAAGTATCCAGATTTTGTCAACAAATTAGAACACATAACATGGATATGTGTGCATGGTTAGTGATAATTAAGCGAATTGTTATATTTACAACTTTTAGGAGACACACCGATAGTATATTTGCTGCTGAATGCTTCTTTGCGTCGCAAATTTTTCGGCATGATAAAAGAGTATACTAAGAAAACTGGAAAAACGGCTATCAAACTTGCTACAAGTGTATATCCTACAAAGATTCGAATGCGCATTCAAAATCAAGATATGTGGACTACCAGTACTCAACCGTTAGATTTAAGAACTAGTCGACAAAGTCAAGCGCCAGTAAGTCAGTATAGACAAGCGCGCCTTCCACCTCTGCGAAATGCTCAGATGGCCCAGATCCACTTTCAGTAAATTTCTGAACGGTGGATCAAACTCGAACTAAACTGGTTAAAAGATTTGTTGTTTTCAAAATTCAATAAATATAATTGTTTATGTATAAGTTGGATGTTTGGATTTATATTTTTCTTGTAACTTTTTTGATGTTTTCTTGTAACTTTTTTGATTTTTTTCTGTAACTTTTAAAATTTGTAACTTTTTAGATGTTTTTTTGTAACTTTTTTAAACATTTTTTTATACCTAAGGCCTTAGGCCTAGGTCTTAGGCTTTAGACTTAGGCCTAAGGCTTTAGACTTTAGGCTTAGGCCTGATTAAATTGTAACTTTTTAATATTTAAGAATAAAGGTATCATGGCTAGAAGGTATTGAAGAATAAAGTCATAGTGGTTAAAAGGTCTTCATCCTTGTATCACTCTCTGAAAGTTCCCTAATCAGGGAATGGTACAAGGTTGGAGACCGAAATTGGCTGGAATACAGTTGGACATACATAAAAACGTACATACAATCAAACACAAAAATCTCCTTGTTTAAAATTTAACGCAATCCCCTGCGTATATTAGTCTTGTTTTTGGGAGTTCCTACGCCCATTTTTAAGGTTTTTTCTCATTATCTTTTGTAGATAAAGGCTATCACTTTAATTTTCGCTAGAGAATTTTTTCAGACCAAGAGCATTACAACGAAGGGCCACCAGCGTATTTACTAAAGAATATAGAAAATAAATCAAAGGAATAGAAATTTTAAAAAATTTTAATAATTCGAAAAAATTGAACCGAAAAACGCAAAAAATTTTGGGACAATCTCTTGGGCACCGAAGGCGTTCGGTCTCCCGGTTCTTAGTTTTTCAACAAATTCCATTCAAATTTCGAACAACCCAGTTGTCAAATTTTAATATTCTTTTGATATTTCGAGGTTATTCCGAAATTTGTGAGTGCACTCAATCACTTCGCAACGTAGGGTTCAATCTCTCTTTCTTTCTTCATGCCTTAGTCTATAGATGGGATCTAGTCGGCATGATTTTGACATTGACAAATCGGAGGGATTACTTTCTCGAGTCGAATGCAAACCGAGAGTAAAGGACGATCTTAACAGGGCAAATGAATAGGAAAAAGGAATTTGGGTGGACCTCGGTCCACCAGATGAGGAAAGATGGAATAGATGGAACAGAAAAAGAAAACTATTCAAACGGCTCGGCAGGACGGAGCCGGCGACTATCTGGCGCTCAAACTGGTTTCCTTGGCTAGCTTATACTATTATCAAATTTTTATGTGTTCTGGTCTAATTTGTTAGGACGTTTATTTATTGTGTTTATTATTTATTGTATTTTTGGGGGTCCATTTATGATGGCAGAACCGGATCTGTCAAGATTGCTCAAAGATCAAGCGGAAAGGATTGCAAAATTGGAGGATCATTTGAATTCGTTGAGGTATGTTTAGATAATTTTGTTTTCAGAAAAAATCTCACCCTTTTCCAAAAAAACTATCCCTTTTTTCGAGTTTTGTAAATTTTCGGGGAGTATTATCCTCCTCCAGCGTCGTAATTATGAGGGAGGAATCTGGCAAATCTTCCTCCCAAACCTGGAAAAATTTTAATTTACAGGAAGAAAATTGAAAATTTTACATGACTTCTCCCAAAACCTGATTTTTTCAAATATCCCTCTCCCCACCGTCTCAAGACCCATTCCAGCCGCTAGCCCTTCATGATATTGAGTAGGTCGTCGTTTTTTGGCTTGTCTGTGTGAGAGGGTAAGCCAAGGTATCGGAGGGTCCATTTAAAAAAAATCTGCGAGGGCCTGGCCAAAAATTGCGGGTGAGGATGCGACGACATAAAAGATCTTATTTTGGTCGCCCAGCTCTAGAAAATGACTAAAAATGGCATTTTTTGAAATTTCTTGAAATTCCCCCTTCCTCAATCTGAACCAAAATTACGACGCTGGTCAGACCTCCAAGTGCGGGGAGGAGAAGTCCATTATTGAGTCCCCCATCCACCTATGGAGTGTACCAGGTCTGTTGTCCCTTTTCACATTTGCTTCTGACTATGGCCAAACTTATAGATTGCAATTTGTTCATCCCCATTTTTTCTATAAGCCACTTTTAAAGATCAACAAAAGATACCAAAGCACGATAATTTGTCTATAACTATGATCTATCCTTCCCCATTTTCTTGTCTCAGCTACCGCTGACCGTGCCGGAAGATTTTATCGGCGGATCCATTTGTCAGAAAAACTGGACATATATCGCGCAAAACACCCATTATTTCGTGCAAATGCATAAGAATGTTTATTTATAGCGCCTAGGAAATGCATAAACTAAAAAGGAGAGCCCGCCAAAAAATTTATTTATTTATTTTTTGAATCATCATTTTGTTAATAGGATTCCATATAGTACATTTTTAAAAGTTATTTGCTTCCCAAATTTTGTGGTCAGCCAGTCCATATGGAAGCAATAAAATTTTTCTTAAAATTTCGAGCGTAAATTTACAATGACATCAGGATGAACAATTTTGTGGCCGGCTGACATAGATAGGAGGAGGGAGAATATTTTTGGAAATTCAAAAAAAGTAAAAAATTTTAAAAAAATCAATTTTTGCATAGAATGGGGAGACGTTTAAAAAGATTAAACCATAGGTTACCAAGGGGGGAGTACAGTACCCCCCTCACCACTCATCCTCGGACCTTCTGCCTTTATAGTCATTCATCCATCCATCATGAGGGTTCGTGCATCCTCCTCCTTCCAATTCATTTAAATTTTTGAAAAATCATCATATAAATTTTTGAAAAAATCGACCTTTTTTTGGTCGACAACATATAGCCCCGAGGTAGCTTGTCCCCCCTCCTTGTTCATGTATGCATGTACCCCCTAAAAGGCCATTCATCCATCCATTCTGAGGGACCGGTGTACTCCCCCTACTGGTGACCTATGGATTAAACAATAAATTTTTAGACGCAAATTTGGCAAAAAAGAAAGATGCCTAGAAGAGGAACTTGAAATTATGAGATCTCTTATGCATGAATTTTTGGTAAGCCTTTTTCTTCTTTTTTATATAAATTTTCAACAAAAAAATTTTTAGAAAACTCATTCTGAAGAACCCAAATCTCAGGTAATCAATTTTTTATTGTCTTTCACATAATCTATGCAAATTTTTTCCTGTTCTTATAAAAGAAAAAGGTGCGCGAAAATTGAATGTAACCATTAAGAGCTATAATTATCCTATATGCCGTGAAATGGCCCTTCGAATGACCGATGTTGACCAGCGGTGTCTAATCATGTGGCATTTCGTTACGGCCATTTTCATCGAGGAGACGTTTTCAAATGGCTCACCTTAAATTTTATGTGATGGGTTTCAATGACCATTATTAAAGACATGTTTTATGTTTTGGAGAAATTTTTGGAACTAGTATCGATTATTATTCCACTGAACGTGAAACTTTTCGAAAAATTTTTTTTTCATAGCTTCAATACACACTCTTATTTCTCTGATTCAGGATCAGGGAAGCATTTTCAATCTTCGGGAATGCACGCAATCGATTTTTTACATAAAATTACCCTTAGAAAGATCTTTTTTTTTAAAAATTTTTCTACCTGGTCATAAAAGATACAGAGCATTCATTTTGGTATGCAACATCAATGTTTTTAGTCGTTCTCGCACCTCCTATATCGAATTTCTATGCGGTCTTTTTTAAATTGTAGCTAAACAATGGCCGAATAAGTGTTGATAAAAATTTTCGAAATCCGTTGATCCTAACATTGTCAAAAATTACTTTGAAGTTTTCAAAGTCGATTTTCTTCACCTTAACAAAATGTTAGAAATTTAATTTTTGTATGAAAATACAGAGCTTTAGTCCCTCTAACATATGCAAAAAACCGTATATAAAAAATTAACAGTAGCGAGATATTTGACTTTGAAGTTTATAGTCAAAAAATGAGGCAAAAACAAAATAACGATCACTACATGGTGTTGTGGTAAGGTGAATAAAATCGACCACATGGTGTAGTGGTTAGCACGTTAGACTAGCAGCCAGAAGGTCGAAGGTTCGATTCCGGGTGCGTTATTTTGTTTTTGCCTCATTTTTTGACTATCAACTTCAAAGTCAAATATCTCGCCACTGTTAAATAATTTTGATATACGGTTTTTTGCATATGTTAGAGGGACTAAAGCTCTGTATTTTCATACAAAAATTAAATTTCTAACACTTTATTAAGGTGAAGAAAATCGACTTCGAAAACTGGACACTTCATCGACCATGTCAATTCATTGTTAAGATCATATACCCCTAGTCGATGTCCATGATCGATGAACTGTCCTCGGTCGATGAAGTGTCATACGGCCACTGGGATTTATATATTTTTTAACTTTTTAAATCCATTGTTTTACAATTCAATACCTTTAAAATAGTTTTTCAAAATACTCATAACTTCATTAGATCTGTAATTTCTTTTTTCTTATCTCTTTTTTATACAATTTAATTAGTCAAAAAAATTAAGAAATTTATGTAATATAATTTTCTAATTACTCTCGTCTTTTCAAATATCATGAAGATTTTATCAAGAACTCGTTTCCTTTTTAGCTAATCCCCTCAAAATTGCCGGCGCTTTAGCGGCTCGTCGGTAAATTTCGAAAATTTCACGAAATAATAGTTTCGCGCTGAAAATGCGCGGAAAATCCTAATTAATTCTCGCTTGTGCCACACACAAAACAACGGACATCGCCGCGTTTTATTTAGCCATTAATCAGGCAATTTCGGCGCAGTTTTATGGCCACTTCATTACACTCCTCGCAAATGGGCGTATTTCGAATATGCCTTTTTTGGTAGAAGAAAGCATCGACGAAAAGGCTATTGTTTTCCACTTTGTTCTTGAGTCTCTCTTTTTTGTGCTGCTCTCTAGGGGTGACTTTTTTGACGGCGCTGGTCGAACGAATGAATGACCCTTTGGCAGGTCGCTAGCGGCCATACCGGAACGCATGAATAGGCGCATATGGCTTAGGCCAATTTTCGCGCATATTCGCTAAAGCTTAAATGAAGAAACTGAGGCTGTATTTATGGGCTTAAAAGTTTAATGGAGTTTTCATGCGTGGAAAAAGTATACTATATATTTTGGCTTAAATTTAACCTACTGCTAAATAATTTTTATGTATATTTGAAATTTTGACCAAACAAGAATGTTTGCATTTGAAAAATTTTGTTGTAAAAAACGAGAAGAGGTAAAGATTTTCATAAAAATTTTCAAAAAAAATACAAAAATTTTTTTGACACAGCTGGATTTCGATCTCAGATCTTGAAAATGAAAACTACTGCTTTACCAAAATCGCCATAGTTCGTTTCCATCCATATGAAAAAGCCTTTTATACGATAGCCAAGTGGTCCAAGGCGCATCACCATCTTATTCCTCGCATAAAAATACACATATTTATCGATATAGAGATTGTAAAAATAAATTGTCGCCAGGTGGACTCGAACCTGAGATCTTGGAGTCAATCAAGTTGATGCGCGCGCCTTGGACCATTTGACCATCGCATGAAGATTCATCCTCATGGCGGAAACAAACTATGTTATGACCAATTTTAAGAATTGCTGCAATTTTTTCGTTTATTTTTGCTAGAAAATAAGTTTTGGACCGATAAGATCTTGCTATCTCGCTACCAAAATATCTCTTTTTCCTACTTTTGCAAATTTTTTTATTACCGGAAGCCATTTTTCTATCTAGACAACAAATCATCCTCTTTTGCCGAAAGTCAAAAATTTCCATTCTCACTTTTGTTGTCCTTGTCGTCTTCTTCCTCTTCTTATTCTTAAATAAATGTTTGGATAGTGTAAATGGACCATCGAGGCTCATCGCGCTCTCCAATGGTCATAAATACGCAAACACTCGTCAACAGTTATTGTACGCCCGTGCCAATGTACCGCGAAGAGTTGTGGCCGAAAAGGAAGACGTTCGAACATTCATTTTCCGATTTAAGGAACCTTGTTCGACGACTTTTGAACGCTTTTAGAGTGTTCATGTGTTTGTTTAGTGTTTGCGCTTGGCGGATACTTTGTTAACCGGAATTTCATTATACCTCTTGAAATTAGATCCAGATTTTTTGAGCTGTTGCTTACTTTAACTTGTTTAATTATCATTCTAAAAAATTATATATATCCTAACAAAATTTGTATATTAGGTTTTTTTAAATCTGTTAGGTTTAAAATATTTTTGTGTTATTTTTAAAGACCCTTCGATTAGTAGAGTAAAAACGATAATTTAACAATTGGCTCCTCTTTAGCATTTCCTTGTTGAAAAAATCCCTTGTGAATTTTGCTATCCGACACTTTTGCGACTTTTAGCCAAGATGATTATGCTAAAATAAGCAAGTGGCTCTTAAAAATGTGTGCAAGAAATTTAAGCTATTCATATGGATTTGTCTTACAAGCCCAGACAAAAGATGATTGAAAAAATTTACAAACAAATCTAAAAATTTTGGTTGTTATTCACTTTTATGCAAAAAGTTAAATTTTTTCATTTTTTCCTTAAATTTTTTGTGCATACGTATAAAAATCATAAAAAAATTATTTGAGCTGCATTTTCCACTATGTCTTAAAAAATTAATCGCATGGAATTTCCCAGAGTCATGAGGTGGGGGGCATGAATAAACAGTGTCGTTTTAGGATTTTTTGGAGTGGGGTGACCCCTTTTCCCACTCTTCCATGGGAAGGGCATAATCATAGATGTAACCAGAGAGGGGAACTAGGGGGATAGATGAATAAGGGGGTTGTAAAACCCCCTCGTGCGATGCCCCCTCTAAAGGCAATTTTTGCTTTTTGGCACCCCCCACGCGGGGAGAGGGGTTTGTCGACCAAAAAATGGATAAAAGATGGCATTTTTGGCCAAAAATCGCATTTTGAGCAAAACATGATTAAAAATGGCATTTTTGGTTTAAAAAATCGCATCTTTGAGCAAAAATATCCGTTTTTTGACGATTTTTCCACCAACCCACTTCCTCGCCCCACCCAATTTTCGAGCCCTCGCTGTCCCCCTCCCCCAGTTTTCGGGCCCTCGCGCGCCTCAAGGTCGTAATTACGACCCCTATTTATGTATGACTAGAGGTGCTATAGCCCCCATCCTGTCGTTCAAAAATTAAAGGGAAAAATGCAATTTTTGAGGAAAGTTTTTAAAATTTCCACGTTTTCGCCCCCTATCCTGTGATGGATTAGCCTTCCCTGTCGTAAAATACTGGTTACGTCTATGGGCGTAAATACGGGGGAGGTAGACAGGGTAAGTTCATTTTTTCAAGTTGACACTAAAAATACCACTTTTTTTATAAAAGATCGTCAAATTTTCGCTCAAAAATGCTATTTTTTAAATAAAAAATTATTTTTTACCCAAATTTTCAAAATTGACCCCAAAATTGGACCTAACTCAGGAACCGTTTTCAAAGCTTGTCAATGCGTACATCCAATTTCTTACATAGAAAAAATTTCTTGCATATTAAATAATTTTCATTTAAGATTTATTTTGGTAAATTGACAATATGAAACATTTTGAAAAAATCCGATTTTTCGAACCAATTTTTATAAAAGAGACAAATTTTCGGCTCAAATTTAAAAAAAAGATATTTCACATTTTTGAAAGGATTTGACTATTTTTAGAACATTATGAAATAACCTCTATTTTCCTTTCATTTTTGATCCGTATGCAAAAGGTATACAATTTGCCTGGGAAATTGTTGCCGCGCACACATAGATTTTTCCGCTTCAATGACTCTAATTAATTCATTCTCTTCAGTTGTCCTTAACTGAAAGATCTTTATATCGAAAATATTCCAATGAAGATTGTTATTAGTAAGAGGGCAGATAGATTATTACAATTTTGCATATTTTTGAGTTGTTTGATTTAGAAAAATCGACGCCAGGTGGACTCGAACCTGAGACCTCGGAGTCAATGATGAGTGCGCCTTGACCATTGTATGAGGATTCATTACTTTCGTGAAAACAAACTATATTATGATTGATTTTGAGAATTACTGCAATTTTTCGTTTATTTTTGCTAGAAAATAAGTTTTTGATCGATAAGATCTTGCTACCTCGCTACCAAAATATCTCTTTTTTCCACTTTCAATAATTTTTTTATTACCAGAAGCCATTTTTTGTATTTTTAAGAATTTTTGGATACGGCATTTAGCTACTTGTTTGTGTAAAAATTCCAAATTTTGTTAAAAATAATTTTTTCGGCCATGTCCACTTGTATGTATTCCCTGGTGTCATTTTTGCACAATCATTAGCCTGGAGATTTTTAACTTATCGAGAATTCCCGATAGAAATTCCCAGAATGACGATCATTCTTTTCTAACTTCCCCAAAATGTACATTTTTCTTGACAAGGAAAATCTTTTAGCTTGATTGGCACTTTTGGTGTCATTTTCATAACGACAACTTGGTCTTCAGTGAAAGTGAAGTCTCTTCACTATAGTCAAATAAAGTCACGTTAGGACTTCAAAAAAAGTTCTTTTTTATTGAAAATTGCCTGCCGATCGCGTGCTAGCATAGCCAAAAATTGCTGCATACTTTATCATGTTTTTCTAAAATTAGCCTCTCGACTTGCTAAGGACTTCCTGTTGTGGCGACAATTTTGGAAGAGATGGACAAATGATTCTTGAGTCAAGAAATTCTAAAAATTTCTTTTCAAAGAGTCGCAAATCCGATTATCCTTTTCACATAGCCAGTCTTTATCCGTAAATTTCTATGAACACTTGAGATGGATACTAGGATTTCCGTTGAGGAGTTTTAGTGTTGGTTTTGGAATTTTAAGTTAGGTTAGACAAAAANTCTATGAACACTTGAGATGGATACTAGGATTTCCGTTGAGGAGTTTTAGTGTTGGTTTTGGAATTTTAAGTTAGGTTAGACAAAAACGTAGAACTAGGGGCACGCGCACAAAAGAGGAAAATGGTGTAGGCAAGGGTCAATTAAAAAAAACTTTTCGACAATCGACTTGCTTGCTGAGCGCTTCAAAACGAGTACCATGGGGTTTTGGGGGTTTGGCTTATGGCCGATTGACTAACATGCTCGGTCTTCACTATTAGGGTTCGATCCGAGTTTGATTCCTCACCCAAGTGTCATTTTTTATTTTGTTGTCAAAATTCATGAAAATTTTTGCATACCCACATTTTTATGTGGGGAGCACGATAGTCCTATTAATTTTCATGAAATTTAGAGAAAAAATTTTTTAGACTTGTTAAGATTTTGCGACTTTTCCAAAAGTTTTCATGTAAAAATAATAGCGCCATAGTGTTCCCCGCATAAAAATATGGGTATGCAAAAATTTTCATGAATTCTGACAGCAAAATCAAAAATGACTTTTGAACGCGCGATCGAACCCGTGCCCTATGAATGAAGGCTGAACACGTTAGCCAATCGGCCATGGGTCAACCCCCTTCCCCCAAACACATGGCATAGTACTCGTTTTAAAGCTCTTGATGAGCTGAGATAATTGGCAAAATTTTTTCTTTAATTTTGACCCTTGCCTGCACCTTTTCGGTTTTTTGTGTACCATTGGGGGTCGCATTTATAGTGAATTAATTCTCCTTCTCATGAGATCTCCTCCCAGGGAATAGAATTACAGGGTGTGCGGAAATTATCCGACCCCCTATTGTCAAATACTTTTCACCATAATTTTTGTTAGGAACAACTATACGCCGAGATCTTGGTGTCATTTTAAAGCTCACGTTCGTAGCTTTAAAATGACATCAAGATCTCGGCGTAAAGTTGTTCCTATCAAAAAGTATGACAAAAAAATATCTAGATATATCTTACTATAAGGAGTCAGATAATTCCCGCACACCCTGTAAAGTATAGAATTGAGAAATCGTTTGGTGCGTTGCTCTTCAAGACTTCAAGCATAGCGCAAAAAAGTCTCCGAAAAAAATCTCGAAGAAAATTGCGTAACTTTCAACCAACTTTGGGAATATTGCTCATGCATAATCTCAAAATTTACTTCTTTTTCATAATCAAATTATTCATCCTTAGCCAAACATCCCTCTTCCTCTTCGTTTTCATCAATTTCGAAACTCCTCAAATTTGCCTCTAATCCGTCAAATTTCGAGCCCAAATGAGAGGAGTGGTCTAAATATTGCGTGAATGATTGCACTTTTCATGCCAGCTTTCAAATTCACAAATCTTGATTAATATAAATTTTTGTCCATAAAATTTTCTAAATTAAAAATTTTAAGCCAGTATATGAAGAAGTCAAAATGGACGAAGATGATATTTATACCAAATGTGTTTCTACTCAAACCGACCCTATTAGTTCTGAAGAAGAAGTTGAGGATATCGAATATGCTGAGCTGAAGTAAATTTTTGAAGTTTAAAAAGTCTTTTTTATTGCTTTTAAAGGGGCCAGAGTCAACTAGGAGGCTCAGAGTCAACTAGGAGAAACCGCGAGCGCCAGAGGCGCTTGCGGTTTCTCCTAGTTGACTCCGAGCGCTTCGAAACCTAATTAAAAAGTGGAATTTTTTATTTTTAAAAAGCTCTTTTGCTCTTCGTTTTTTTGTTTTACAAATGTGTAAATTTTCGAAGTTAAAAAAATTCAAATTCGACCCCTTCTTGTGGTCAAAATTCAAAAATTTCTTAGGATTCGTGTTTCCCGTACCCGAAAACCCCCGAGTACAAAAAAATCAGCCGGTTCGAATTTTTCGCATTGGTCTCCCAAGGACAAAAAATGAAACAAAAAATTTTGTCTCCGATTTCGATGATTTTGGTGTCATTCGTCCCCTACAACTTTGTTTTAGCACAGGAGGCTTTAAACTATAGTTCCAGAGATCGTCCGACAAACTTACGACGAACAAACAAACATTACACGTTTAATATAGTAGGATAATAGTTCTAAATTATCATAGAATAAAATCAAATGTGTTTAAGTCATTTTCTGAATAGAAGGCATTTATTTTGTTTTTCAATGATATGAGAACATTGGACTTATATTTAGGTGTAATGTTGGAAGCAGCTGTCACAATGGTTGCTATTCATTTTTTGCTCTAGATTTGAACCTTTTTGTGCATTTGAAATTTGATATCAGGAAATGTTTGCATAGTCAGTTTCTGAGGAAGCAAAAAGCACGACCACGTGGTCAAGTGGATAGGACTTCGATTCCCCCAAATTAGACTGTTGACCCCTATTAGATTGTTGACTCCAGGCTAAAACCTGGGTTAATAAATCAGGCTAAGTTAGGCTAGGCTTAGGATTAGGCTTAGGGCTTGGGCTTAGGCTTAGAGTTAGGTTTAGGCTTACAAGGATAGTGTTTAACTTGAAGTTTTGCCAGAGGCAAATGACCCATTCTCATCCTATGGGATAAGCAGGGTATCCACATGCGTTTCTTCAAAATACGGCAAAAATTTGCCAAAAATATGGCAAAGTAAGGCCAAACTTGGTAAATTTTCAACCTTATGGCAAATACCATATTTTTCAATGACATATAACTATGAAAAATATATCAAATGGCACAAAAATATGGTATTTGCCATATTTATATGGCAATGTGGAGACTCTGGGGATAAGCAAGGCCATGCTATAAGTTCGTAATCGACAGCGACACATTATATCAAAAGTCTAGCATTTGTTGTTTTCTCCATTTTGATATTTATCTAATAAAGAAAACAAATACATACTTTATGTCTGCTCCACTTCATCAAAACACCCTATTTTCGCTCATTGTCTATCCTTTTTGTTACTCTTTTGATTAAACGGTTCTTGACCGGAAGAAGATTGGAATCCGCTGTGGTACAAACAAGCAGAAGAAGAGAACAGCTGGCGTTTATAGGAGTCTTTTGTCTTTTTGACTAGTATCCCAGGATTAGTTGTTAGATGAGCGCATTTTTTCAATACACAAACTTCTAAAGCAACCACCTGATGCCAGTTTAGTCCTCTTGAAAGAAATGATCATGCTTTCGTTCATTTAGTTTATGACTTTTCGCACTTTTTATCTCGTTTAATGATCCCGTTCAAGCTTGTATAAATGTTTCATTTTATAGTTTTGTTTTTAGCCCAGAGACAATGGAGGATTTGTTGTTGGTTGAGCGACCAATAGAATATGAGGTAAAAATGAATTTTTATAGAGTGTGCGGAAATTATCCGATCATTCCCTATCCGCAATGCAGGATACTTTTTGTCATAACTTTTCATTGGAATATCAATTCATCGTAATCTTGGTGCCATTTTAAAGCTCACGTTCTAAGCTTTAAAATGGCACCAAGATCATGATATATAGATGTTCCTATCAAAAGTTATAACAAAAAGTATCCTGCATTGCGGATAGGGGATGATCGGATAATTTCCGCACAGCCCGTACACATCCTATTAATACGTTTACCTTTTGGGTTCTCCTCCTTGTCCACCTTTCTAAATCATGGCCAGTGTCGTAATTATGAGGAGGGGGAGGTGGGAAATCTTCCCCTCAAACCTGAAAATTTTGTCATTTTCAGAGAAGAAAAATGAAAATTTTTGAAAAAAGTTCAAAACTTTCCCCAAATCCAAATCCCCCCCCCAAATTTGGACCAAAAATTACGCCACTGATCATTGCTAGCAAAGGCTACTCCTTTCTTTTGGTTTCACTATACTACAGGGTGTCCCAAAAAATGAAATTTTTTCGATTTTTGGTCGATTTTTTTCAAGATTTTTCAAGTTTTTAAATTTTCACCAAAATAACCCTATAGGTTTTTCTATGCGAGAAATCAATTGCGCATTGTCGGACTTTGGAAACGCTTCCCTGACCATGCATTAGCATATTTTCGTTTTGTTACACACATCTCTTCCCTGAATCAGGGTCAGTGAAACGTTTTCAAGATCCGGGAATACGCGCAATCGATTTCTCGCATAGAAAAACCCCATAGGGTTATTTTAATAAAAATTAAAAAACTTGAAAATTTTTGAAAAAATCGAAAAATTGCCATTTTTGGGACATCCTGTATATACTTGTATAAACACCATCTCATGAAAAATAAGTCTATGAAAAGGGAATGATGGACCTCATGGGTTGTGAAATGAAGACGATCCCTCCCCCTCCCGTTGAAGTAGTAGGGTATCTAATCAACCTCACTCTTAAAGCATGCGCCTTATTTTACACTCAAATACGATTAAAATTTTTAGGAAATTGTCTTGAAACGATCAAAAAGCTATCGTAAATTGGGCTTAACTTTATGCTATGGTGGTGAAGGAGACACTGACACAGACATTTTTATAAGCGAGGTAGCAAAATACTTTTTATTTTTGAAAATTAAAAAAAATTAAAAATTATAGATCGAAAAAGGAAGCGTTGCAGATAGAAGTGGAAGAGTTCGAATAGGAGATCAAATTTTGCAGGTAAACTATAGTATTTTTTCGAAACATTTTATGTTAGTCAGATAATGATACTTGCTAAGATGTGTTTCTTTTTCAAATAATAACAAAGCGCTAAGAAAACGCGGAAATGTCAATATCTGAGCTTAGGCCATCCATCAATTCCGCAGAACAACCACCTTGTCAGATTCTTGATATATGATTAGATTCAAATTTAGGAGAGGAAAATTGAGNTGATACTTGCTAAGATGTGTTTCTTTTTCAAATAATAACAAAGCGCTAAGAAAACGCGGAAATGTCAATATCTGAGCTTAGGCTATCCATCAATTCCGCAGAACAACCACCTTGTCAGATTCTTGATATATGATTAGATTCAAATTTAGGAGAGGAAAATTGAGTGGGCTCTTTTTTGCTAGATGAATGAAAAAATTTGTAAACGAAATATATTTGCATAAATAAAATAGTGAAAAGTCAAAAATTTTATGTTATGGGTGGGGCAAAAGTTCTAACCAAACCCAAAACATTTTAAAAACATGTTTTCTTGATGAATCTGAGCGAATCTAGCCGTTTCGAGTAAAAAACACACAAAAATGTTGGAAAATGATCAGAACTTTTGCCCTTTACGTCAGAACTTTGCCCTCCACCACAGATGGCTAAAAAATTATCGTGAATGTTCCAAAAACACCGACATTCGGTCATTTTTTGACGAAAATTTTCCAACAAAATTTTTTCTACAAAATGACTCATTAGGGGTATTTTTATGTGAGAAATCGATTGCCTCATCGAAAAACCTTGAAAACCAGGTACGATTTTCGTTTTTTTTCAGTTATTTTCGGTAGGAATTCCTACTTGAAAATACGAAAATTGGATATTTCTTGGTTTGGGAAGCGTTTTCAAGATTTTTCGCAATCGATTTCTCGCATAAAAATACCCCTAATGAGTCATTTGGAGAAAAAGCTTTTTTGAAAAATTTTTGCCAAAAAATGACCAAATGGCAGTTTTTTGGAACACTCTGTAAATTTTGTACCCCACCCCGCCATTCTCCCTACGCTACTGACGATATCCCTTAGAATTTTGCACGGTATCCAACGATTTTTTGTATAAACAAGCTATTTCAAATGGAAACGTCATCAAATATCTAAAACTCGAAAAAATTGAGCCTTTAATTTTTAGATAAATGGAATGCCAATACACTCTAGAAAAGATGCAATTTCACAATTTTCAAAGGGTGCCGAAGAAATTATTTTGCTAGTTGCTCGTGAGCATAATGTAAGGCTTTTGATTTTTTATAATTTCGTTTCGTCAAATGATCTTAATCTTAATTTAATTATTTTAAGTCTCTTTTGTCACCCAATAATAAAATTAGGTTAACGAGTGACCGGTGGGTAATTGATATAATTGAGTTAGATTTTTGGATAAAACAATTAAGTTGCGCATTTTTTGAGCCGGAAAATTTTCTATTCTCGTATTTTTGCAGGATTTGTGATCTTTTTTAGTGAAACTTTAAAGCTAGCGTGGAAAATTTTCGCAAAATGAAGCCATCAATCTTAACTTGAAGTGGCACATATGATTCCTATCATCATCCATTTCTTTTCAAAACAGCTTTTTTGACTTTTTGACAAAATTGCAGCTAAAGAGATAAAGACGCATTTGAAATTTGTCACAATTCATTTGGTTGAATTCATCTCATTCGTTTTAGTTTAATTTTTTAGGCAGGCCCAGGACCAGAATTTTTTAGTCAACAAAATTTTTACTGATTTAAGAGGCACTTTCTTGAGCGTTAAAGTTCTCTTTAAATGGTTCGAGCGAGCTTCAATTTGAATTTATTTGTTGAAATTAACGAATGAGGAAGTTTTTAAGAGTCATTTCGAGTCAAATTTCGAGCACCAAAAAATTAAAACCCTATTCAAAGCTCAAAAACCCGATTTTACGTTGATTTTTTGAATTTTCTAACCTGTCCAAAACATCTTGGATAATTTTTTTCGGCCAAAATTTTTATCTGGCAGATGTATTTCATCACGGGGAACATTTCTAGCGTAGTTTCGAAAAAATTTGTGAAGTTTTAATTTTTGAGCCATTTTTACACCTAGTACTAGGAGGGGTCAAAAATCTTTTTTTATTTTTTCTCATATTTTTTCAAAAATACGCTAGAAATGTTCTCTGTGTTGAAATACATTGGCCAGATAGAAATTTTGGCCGAAAAAAATTATCAAGGGTGTTTTAGACAGGTTAGAAAATTCAAAAAATCAACGTAAAATCAGGTTTTTGAGCTTCGGACATGGTATTGAATTTTTGGTGCTCGAAATTTGACTCGAGATGACTCTTAAAAACTTCTTCATTCGTTAATTTCAATAAATCAATTCGAATTGAAGCTCACTTGAACAGTTTAACACTGATACCAGGGACCTTCGAGTGTTCTGACTCTTAAAAACATATTTTTCCGATTTTGTTTAGATTAAAAGTTTTGTGGATAATTTTGTTTTTTTAGAGCGCCGAAGATGAAGAAGACGATGATGACGAAGATATAGAAATTGAGTGTCAAGGGATGAGTGGTCCTTCTGGTCAAAATGGGCCAACTCTAAGCCCACTTCCCGAAAATGATGATGGTCAGTTGACCGAGAATTCTGCCTTAGAAAAAGTAAAAATTACTCATTTTGAGAAAGTTTACAAAAAAATGTTTCAGGATTCTGGCCTTTCCCGTGCCACTGATTCCGAACCAGATGGCACGTTGCCATCGCAGCAATATTTCTCAGTTCAGTGTCAACCAAGAAATTCTATGCCCAACGAGCCAAAAAATTTTGGCAAAAATCAAAATGAAGAGTCGTTAGAAAGAGAGCTTGCTTATTTGCACCAAGAAATGGAAAATATTCGGCTGGAATGCGATAGGCTTATAAATAAACGTGTCAGTTCAGAAAGAAGAGCTGCTCAACAGGTAGGCTTGTTCACTCAAAATTGTCAAAAATGGCTATTTTTTGCCAAAAATGCGATTTTTAGGTCAAAATTTAGGTCATTATTTAGCATTTTTGTCACAAAATACTCTTCTTGACTAAAAAGCCAATTTTTGTAGGTAGCTCAAGCCTCAAATATTATGGACATGCTAAACCGGTTTTCTACGAGTAACTCCCCGACACATCAAAATTTCCGTCAACAAACCCCACAACTCCCTTACTACCCTCAACGACAACCTCCACCCATGCCTCATTTCTTAACCCATAAATCTTCGTCTCAAAATCAAAACCTCGCATATTTCCACCCAAATATGCATGCTCCACCTAGTCCAATGCTGCAAAACAACCGAAAACTCATAGAAGAAACCTCTAGTGCTTATAATACCGGTGGTGATAGTTGTAGGAGCACGCCGATGAAAGGGGAATATGTGCCTGGAAATGATGCGGGAACTAATACGTATAATCGTCCACTGCCTCCGCCGCCAAAGTAAAGCTTGTTTAAAATATTGAAGAGAAAATTTTTTAGGAGACCATTGCATTTGACAACGACAGAGAAATTTATAAACTCTCCGATTTCTCCTACGAGTTCAGAACATCCATATCATACGATAGAAACACCAGTTAGTAGTGCTCCAACTGTGCAATTTAGGTAAGATATTCTAATCATAGACGCATGGATCCCCCCTCCAAACCAGATAATCTCTCCAACTCCCATTCCAACCCATAATGTCAGTTGTTTCCAAAAAATGCATAAAAAGTGACCTCTAGGGGTCTATTGTTGTACTTGACACGTGATAAGTAATTAGTGGCAAGCATACTTGGGCAAGGGGTGAGGGTACTAAACCCCTAATTCGTCGTATCGGGGAAAAAATTAAATGAAAACAATTCGTATTTCGGGGTTCAGTACCCTCTCCTTGCGCAAGTATGGTGGCAAGTCTTAAGTGACAAGTGATAAGCGACAAGTTACAAAAATAAAGGGAAAAACCGACAAGTTGGCACTTGGAAAGTGACAAGTTCACTAAAAAACCGACAACTATTAAACACAATTCTGACAAGTGATAAGTAAGTCAAAAGTGGCTAACCTCTTTTGCTTAGTCAGATTTTTGATAAGTGATAAGTGACAAACTTGTCGGTCTTTTAGTGAACTTGTCACTTTTCAAGTACCAACTTGTCGATTTTTTCCCTTTATTTTTGTACTTGTCACTTATGACTTGTCACTCATCACTTGTCAAGTACATCAATAGACCCCTGGAGAGATTTTGTGTAGGCCACAAAATTTTTGGGTTGGTGGCACTATTCTACGCAGAAATTAACTAATGCTCAAACTACTAGTTGCAAGAATGGGAGGGGTATAAGATAAACTCCTTTGTATCAAATAAAGTTTTTTAGACTCCCAAAATACAAAATCCATGTGACCACAGAGCCTCCACCAAAACCCATGCAGATGCCGCCACCGCCAACAAATAAACCTGAGCAAAAGTCTAAAAAACAAGTGGAGCAACAATCTCTGTAAGAAATTTTATCCTATTTAAAATAACCATATCAAAAATTTAGATTCAAACCCGGTGATATAATGTACACTTCGCCAGATAAACTTGCTGAAACTATAGCTTTACAGCAAAGACTTTTACGGGAACGTATGATCCAAGAAGTTAATTTACTCAAACCAAGTTCCTCTAATAGCCAAAATGGGTGCCATAAAAATGGTCATGGCGCCAAAAATCAAATGGCTACTAGTAAAAATATGGATTCTGAGCAGAAATATGAATGGAAAGTAAGTAAAGACGGGTCAGGATTATAAAAAAGAGAAGTTGCGCTTCCCTAGTTGCGTAGCCAATGGGTGGCGATCGCTCCCATTCCCGTTCTTAGAAAAATTGAAAAATTTTTTTGGCAAAAAAGTCATTTTTCGCCCAAATAGTTACATTTTTTACAAAAACGAACTACAATAGCGCTCCCCGGGTGGGGGACTTTTGCATCCTCACATATCCGCACCTGACATCTGCACTTTCACATTAGCGCTCTATAATTGCGCAACGGCATTTGCGCCCCTACATATGCGCACTAATAATTGCACTCCGATTTGTAAAATATCTTTCAAAAAAGGTTGAAATTTTTAAAAACGGAAAAGGGCGTACAAGTCGGGTGCACAAATGTTGGAGCGCAAATGTCGGGGCGCAATTATTAGCGCACATATGTCGGAGCGCAATTATTAACGCGCATATGTAGGGGCGCAGTGTCGTTGAGCAATTATAGAGCGCAAATGTCTGGTGCGCAAGTGTCGTTGCGCATATGTGAAGGCGCAAAAGTCCCCCACCCCACTCCCCATATCTGAAAATTTTTTCCAAAAATATCCATTTTTCAAAAAATTTTAGGTAAAAAGGAGACCGGATGGCACGCGATACATAACAAGGAGACCACTCCGCAATCGAATGCTAAAAGCTAGAGAAGAACAATTGAAGCGCGAACGACAAGCAATGAGTACCGATGATGATGCTGGAAGTGAACTAAAAGTTGGCAAATTTTGGTCAAGAGAAGAACGCAAAAGGCACCTCGAACGAGCCAAAGAAAGAAAACAACGGCAACAACAAATGTTGATGGAGAAGGTTAAAAATCCTAATGAACAGGTAATTTTTTATATGGTGTAAAAACTAAAGCAAATCAAAAATTTACAAGGATATACAAAAAAGTGTGTTTTCGAACCCGGCCCTTGAAAAATATAAGAATCCTGCGCTACCGAATGCGCCATTAAGATCGACTTTTATCTTTTTTCCTAGACAATTTTCATCGTCTCTATGAAATTTGTATATGGGCTGTGGTTTGTCGCCTTTTTTCAAAATTGGAAAACCCGGAAAAATCAAGAAAAACCGAATTTTTTCTGAAAAGATCCCCATTTCTAGCTAACCCTAAATTTTAGATCATAATGCAACTATCTCATCGAAAACAAATGAAAAAGACTGGTCAACAGCTTTTCGACAAGTTCACAACGATTCAAGAATATTTGGCGCATGGTACCCGTGATCCATCAACCCGTCCTATCGGTGGTATCCTTAGCGTTACGACTGTTTAACATTCCGAATGTGATTTGTATAAAAATAAACATTTAATTAACTTGCATAGAACTTTGATTTGTTGTAATATTCACATAAAAAGAATAAATTTATCAATTAAAATTAATTGATCATGAGCAGTATTGGTGAAACATTAGATGATTTATGACCTTTTTAGCCTAATGATAAAAGTAAACAAATAGGATAGGTCATATTTTGAAGTTTAATCTATTGGATAGTTGGTTCTTCTTTTTCTAAAGTTATAGAGACCAATAAAAAGACACCAGGTTTTTTAAATCTCAATTTATTGGCCTACTTTTATAGAATGGAAAAAGGATTCAAGCATTTTGCAACTAATGCCATTCATGCCGCTCAAAATCCAGATGATCATTGCCACAGACAGGTAAAAATAGGGCGAATCGACATTTATGTCCAGAACAATTCACTCCATAAGACAATTCACTATGTAGGACAATTACCCCCAGGCGAAAATGAAAATTGCCCTGGTGCATTTTGCAATGGGGAATTGCTTTATTGATTTGGAAAGAATCTCCCACTAGAACAATTACCATCTATCAAAAATTTGGTACTAAGGATCAGCGAGCTTTTATTTTTTTCTTTGGAAATGGCCTCTCTAGGGGTAACTCTATGCGGGAAATTGATTGCGCACATTTTCGAACCTTAAAAATGCTTCCCTGACCCCGATTCAGGATATTGTAGTGAAGTAAAATGGTCAAAATTCACATTTTTTTCCATTTTCGCTTCAATACAATATCCTGAATCGGGGTCAGAGAAGCATTTTCAAGGTTCGAAAATGTGCGCAATCGATTTCCCACATAAAGTTACTCCTAGATAAGTCATTTCCACAGAAAAAAGTAAAAATATTTTTTGAAAAAATTCATATCTAGTGGGCTGCTAATCTTTAGTAGTACCGAAAATTTTCCCTTAAGGCAAAAATTGTCGCATGTGTCTACCGGAGGAGTTTTCCTACGGGGCAATTGTCATATATTTATAGGTAATAGTGCCAATTAATTTAACAACAACTTTTAAACAAGTTGAACCCGGTTCTTTCAAGCAATATGACTATACACGAACTGGTAATCCCACTAGATCCATATTAGAAAAAAATCTTGCAACTTTGGAAAATGCTAGCTATTGTAAGCTAATTCAATATATGGAAATAAATTTTACAAGTTTATAGGCAGAGTATTCACAAGTGGACTTGCAGCAATTTCTTCTGTAATTCGTCTTTTAAGACATGGTGACCATATTGTCGCTGCACAAGATGTTTTTGGCGGTAATAATTTTAATGATATATTCTAGCCCAGGACCGTAACCAGATATAAAGTATCAGAATTAAAAGTTTTGGGGGTCCCCCCTTAAAAAACGCCTCAAAAAATCAGTCGACTTAACTGAGGTCTTCTGACACATTTTTTTCTTCTGGCTTTTCTGAATTCATTTTTGATGGAAAAAATGGATTCAGAAGATCTCAATTAAGTCGACTGGCTTTTTGAGACGATTTTTGAGTGGGTCCCAAAAACTTTTATTTCTGACGTCTTAAGTTCGTCACAGATACATACGGATAGTCGTAACAGTTGTTACGACTCGTGCGGATTCTGATCTGTCGCGACAGAACCAAACTTTGCCAAGACAGTTGCAAGAGAATTTTGCAATCTGTACGAGTCGTAACATGGCTACGACACATACAGATTGTCATTACCGCTGTTACGACTATTCGTAACAGCGGTAATGACAGCTGTTACGACTCGTACGGATTGCAAAATTCTCTTGCAGATGTAGTGACAAAATTTGGTTCTATCGACGCAGCTCAGAATCCGTAGGTATACGTACAAAATCTGTATGTATTGTAACGCTGTTACGACTACCCATATGCTATCCGTAGGGACCCATATATTCTAACTCAAGCCCGTAGCCAGAACCCAGGGGGAGAGGGGCAACAAGCTGAAAAACCTCATTTTCTTAAGCAATTTGTCAATATTTCTCATTTTTTCTTTAGAATTTTCTTTTTTCTTAAGAAATTTCAAGTTTATGGGGCACATGCCCCCTGTGCCTCCTCCTTACATACGGATCTGTTCTAACCCTTACTTATAGGTTCTTCTACTTATCTCAATGATGTGGCTATTGAACAAGATGGGATCGATGTCAACTTTGTTGATTTTACAGATATCAAAGCTGTTGAAGCGGCATTAAAACCAAATACAAAAGTATCGCACGTTTTCTACCAAATTTCTATCAAAAAATCACCAATTTTCTATAAAATAATTTTTGAATTTTAGATGGTCTTTTTTGAAACTCCAACAAACCCATTGCTAAAAATTGTCGATATTCAAGCGGTGACAACACTTGTTAAAAATTATAATAAAAACATTCTGGTTGTGGTCGACAACACTTTTTTGACCCCATATTTTCAGGTATATATTAAGTTTAATCAATCTCAAGAATCTTTCCATTTTTCCCTCCCCCAATCTTTCCCTCTTTACATGTTTAAACTGGTGACCGAGCGCCTTCGTCCCTCTGGAGCGCCTGTTGCGCTATCGAACGTCACTCCAAAGAGGATCTGCCAGCGGAACTCCCAGGTGGCACTCCCGAGTGGTGCTACCATGTGTATACAGAGCGTTCATTTTGGTCTGCAACATCAATGTTTTTAGTCGTTCTCGCACCCCCTCTAACGAATTTCTATACGGTCTTTTTTAAATTGTAGTTTAACAATGGCCGAATAAGTGTTGATAAAAATTTTCGAAATCCGTTGATCCTAACATTGTCAAAAATTACTTTGAAGTTTTCAAAGTCGACTCACCTTAGAAAAATGTTAGAAATTTAATTTTTTTTATGAAAATACAGAGCTTTAGTCCCTCTAACACATGCAAAAAACCGTATATAAAATTATTTAACAGTGGCAAGATATTTGACTTTGAAGTTGATAGTCAAAAATGAGGCAAAAACAAAGTGATGCACCCGGGAATCGAACCCTCGACCTTCTGGCTGTTAGTCTAACGCGCTAACCACTACACCATGAACTGCCTGTAGAAACGTTGAGTAAAATCATTGATGAATTCCCAGTAAGATTGAAAATGTATTCGAGAATAAGGAGAACATTTTGAATAATTTTTTAAACGTTTTGTTCTATTGTTGATTTTATAAAACGTTGTTTAAAAAATCGTTCCAGTTATTTAAGCACACCCTGTATAAGAAGATTCGCTTTTCCAATGAATAAAAAGGCCTCAAAAAATTTTAGCGCCCACTTTCATTTGGAGTCGATATTGTTGTCCACTCTCTCACCAAGTATATTAATGGGCATACAGATGTTTTAATGGGAGCTGTGATGACAAATCACGAAGATATCGATAAAAAGTTGCACAATACCCAAAAAGGTTTGAACGTTAAAAAATTAATATAACCTCACACTTCAGTAAATGGTGTTGTGCCTTCTTCTTTCGATTGCTTCTTGGTGATTCGAAGTGTGAAAACATTGCATGTAAGAATGAAAGAACATATGGCAAATGCTTTAGCTATAGCTAAATTTTTAGAAAATCACTCAAAAGTGGATAAGGTAATAAAGTACATATCTTTGGATAAAGTTACTTGTTTAGGTTCTATATCCAATGCTAGAATCACATCCCCAACATGAGCTTCATAAGAAACAAACTAAAGGAATGTCCGGTATTGTCTCATTTTATCTTAAAGGCAACGAAGAGGAGGTCAAAAAGTTTGTTGGCAAGTTAAAGGTTAGATAATAGAAAAAAAGTACCGAGAGCCCGAGAACTTGGGCTCTCGGTACTTTTATCAAAATTAAAAAAATCCGACTTAACTCCAATTAAATATCGATGAAGGGGTCCATTCGGTCCTGGTTCCGGACCCAAGGACCTGATTTGGTTCCGGACCCCATCGGGTTATCGATGAAGGGGTCCCTTTCGCCTTGGGTCTCAGGAACCTCGGGTCCAAGAACCCTATGGGGTTCCGGACCCCTGGGTTCATAGGTCCGGTAACCCTGGAACCCAAATGGGTTCGGATCCATTTTCGGACTCTGTTAGACACAAAACACACATTACACGTTTATATTAGTAGAATAACTCAACTTATTCGCTTAGATCTTCACACTTGCTGCTACTCTGGGTGGTACAGAAAGCCTAGTAATGAATCCATTTTTAATGGCACATTATAAAATTTCCCCTGAAGAACGACGGCGTATTGGAGTTACTGAAAAACTCATCCGATTATCTGTAGGAATTGAAGATCAAGAAGATTTAATCGATGACTTAAAACAGGCTCTTGAATAGCTTAAATGGGGAATTTGTAATAAATACTAAAGTGTTACTTATCGGTTTTTAATAAATAAATAATGGAAGATATTTTAAAAACAATCATTTTCAAAAAAATTTTTACCTGCGGTGCAGGTTTTTGATTTAAACTTAAAGAATATCAATAAAAAAATCGGGTTCCTAAAATTTTTTGATGAGTACTATTATTTTTAGGGGTAAAAAATAATAAAATTAAATGACTCTTAAATTTTTTGGTGGGAGAGAGGGTACAAAATAATTTTATTAAATATTAGGTTGTTTCAAAAGTTCCTGGCCAAGAACAAAATTCGTTTTCAACAAATTGGTATGAAAATTTTCCCTCCTTCAAACTTGCCTCGGTGGTGCAGTGACAAAGCAGCGGCTTCGTGGCCACAAGGTCGCGGGTTCGGCTCCCGCTTAGAGC
>OZJO01025976.1:0-26429 GCA_900406225.1 Acrobeloides nanus | reverse complement strand
GTGTATCTTTGACTCTTTCCATTGTTCAAAATACATGATCGACCGCAGATTCGGGTATAGCTCAGCGAGAGGAATATGTAAAAAAAAGATCAGCGAAAAAGAATGAATTTTGGCCGAGATAAGTTCAAATTACCGATGGGATAGAGTAAATTTCAAAAAATTTAGATTTTCGACACGAAAACTTGATTTTCAGGCAAAACCATCATCATTTTCGGATTGCCCATGACCGATTCTCTATAACTGAAGAAAAGATCAACGAAAACAAATGAATTTTGACCGAGATAAGGTCAAATTACAGATGCGTAAATTTAAAAATAGCATAAATTTCAAAAAATTTAGAATTTCGACACGAAAACATGATTTTCAGGCAAAACCGTCATCTTTTTCGGATTACCCATGACCGATTCTCTATAACTGAAAAAAAGATCATAGAAAACAGATGGAAAATACGGTTTTTACTTAGGTTTTTTCATTGTGTCGATAACCCGCCGTAACTTTCAGCCCCCCTTTAATATGAAGAATATATTAAAATTCCACCACAAAAAAGCAAAATCAACAATTGAAAGTGATTTTGGAAGGTTCAAATTTTACGATGGGCACTCGGGCCCCCTTTCGCCACTAGCTCCAAAACTTTAAATTAATTTATCCAAAACAACATATTTATCCAACATGGCTAGCATGTACAATTTTTCTCCATTTTCTAGCTATACTCTTTGTTAAATTACAAAATAATTTGAAAATAAAAGTCCTATAGGTTTTTAACAAAAACAATACCATCAAACTATCAACAATCAGAATAAATTGAAACACTTCTAACATTCCTGTAAATAACAAATACAAGCTCAACCATACAGTGAATGATCTGTGCGCACTAATAAGTATAAAACATGAAACAAAAATTGTAATGTAAAGGTACATAAAAAGTATTATAGATCTTAATGTTGCTTCAACAAGACAGTAAATTGAGGCCCTTCTAGCATCTTGTAGAGTATTTGTAAAAGTGCTGCTTTGAAGGAATTTCGTTGAGCAATAAATTTTTCGAAAAATTAATACAGAAAGAATGATGGACAAAAATAATATTAGCAATAAAAAGATTATATATAAAACATAAAAAATTGTTGATCTCGTTGTAAAATTGAATATCAACATGACAAAATCAAACAGAACTATAAAAACGATAAGATTTTTTGTATTGTGGTGACTTTTATAGGAGTTAGGAAAATAAAAATGAGCAAAACGATTCAAGGCTACAGGAAAACATGAAATGTACGATAGATTTTTTAGAAAATCTTGAAATATCCAGTTAGATAAAATTGTTTCATCGGTTATTTCGAATTGATTATGGAAAAATATTTCGTAGATTGCGGTGTGTCCACTAACAAGAAAATTTAAGCTAATCGAATGCAAAATAAACCATTTATAATCTTCTTTTATTTTAATACTTATTGTAAGCACAAATAATGTCGCATATAAAAAGAATGTAACTTGGCAAAGACGGAAATACAAGAAGGTTACAATTCTAATTATATTTTCACAAAATTCTTTTTGTTCATTCGTCCCATTAACCAAGAATAAAATACTTCCGTTAGTTGTTGAGCAAAAAGATGAATCCATAATTACAAATATGAATGTTGTTGCTTTGTATAGAAAAATTTAGGAAATAAGGGTCGGCACAAGCTCGCACATTCTATCGTACTGAACGCAAGCAAAAGTACGATAGCCCACAAGCTATCGTCATCGTACGATCGTAAAAATTAAAGAACCAGTTCAGTAATTTACAATCATATAAAAAATAATATATTCGGAAAGATCATGAAAAATATAGCATTTTTTGTTTTTACGGCATGTTCGGAATCGTTGTAGTTTTCGAGATAATTGCGTTTGAATTTTGAGTTTGTTCAAATTGGATAATTTTGGTGTCATTTTGTTCGTCTCATTTAGCTATAAAAAATTGCTACAATGTTCATTTAATGAAATTTAAAAAATCGATGCAAAAATCGATTTTTCCGCAAAAAATTCAAACAAGTTTGTGTATTACAACGAAGAGCTTGCGATAAATTGAAAATTTCAAACGCAATTATCTCGAAAACTACAACGATTCCGAACATGCCGTAAAAACAAAAAATGCTCTATTTTTCATGATCTTTCCGAATAGATCATTTTTTCATATGGTTTTAACTGGCTGGACTGGTCCTTTAAGTCTCGAATTCGAGACCAGACGACGTCTCGAACTCGTTTGAAATGGTTTGTATATTAACATGAAAACTTGGTTTTTTAAATGTGTCAAAAAACAATAACGTACGATAAAAGTACGGCGGCTCATCATACTTGTACATAGCTTGTGGCCATTTCGTCCGTCGTACGATTGTATTTTACGATCGTACGATGAATTACGCACGATAGCTTGTGCCGTTGCTTGTTGTTAGGCTCGGCACAAGCTCGCACATTCTATCGTACTGAACGCAAGAAAAAGTACGATAGCCCACAAGCTATCGTACGATCGTAAAATTAACGTAAAAGTACGATGAAATTCGCCACAAGCGTTCGTATGATGCTTACGATGGCATCGTACGAAATTTGTCGTACTTTTATCGTACTCTCAAAAAACGCTGTCGTAAGACGGCTCATCGTACGAATTTCGGCCATCGTACGAGTAATCGCACTCGTGCGATAGCTTGTGGCCATTTCGTCCGTCGTATGATGACTTTCGTCGTTAGCTTGTGTCGTTGCTTGTGGTTAGTACGATAGCTTGTGTCGACCCTAACTAGGGTAGCTCGAGATTTTCGAGATTGTGCGAATTTCTTTTTATAGTGAAATCTGTGCACAGGGTGTTTCTTAATAAAGGGAACACCTGGAAATTTTTATTCCTACACATGATTTTCTTCTTTTTTAAAGCGTATCCTACCTCTTTTTTAGCTAAAAAATGAAGGACTTAAGACCTGCTATTATTAGAATGCATCAAGGAGGTATTCCAAAACGAGAAATTTCTGGATATTCCGATGACAACATTCTTGTTTGTTAAACAAAGAGTCAAGATCGATCGATATGTGTACATGGGAATGCTGGAAGATCACCTCATCCCTTGAATTGGTGTTTCCAACAAGATTCGGTGCCTGGGCACAAGGCCTTTGAAACGCAAGAATGGTTGGCTGAAGAGTGCCCCCTGATTTCATTTCAAGAGATGAATGGCCTTTGAATTTACCAGATTTGAACCCGATGGATTATTCTATGCGGAGTATTCTTGAAGAAAAAGCCTGCGCTAAACCACACTATAATGGGTGCGCCCCTAATTTGAACCGTACGGATCCGTGACTGATCACTGTCAACCGTACGGATCTGTACGAATCAGTACGGATCCATACGGCTGACAGTGATGGCATAGGGTAAGTTTTAGGCGAAAAACATGATTCTGGCACTTTTAGAGCTAGTGGCATTCCGAAAAGGAGTGTTGTGGCTCAGGTTCCGAAAAAATCCCGATCCCGAGTCGGGATTTTTTCGGGACCTGAGCCATAACTTTTTCCAGAGTCATTATTTTTCGATGCGGTCTTTTGCAAAAATCTGATGAATATTTTTTCCAAAAACACCGTTCTACACAGAGTTCACCATAAAAAGATATTCGCATATCCCGACTCCGAGCTACCCTAGAAATAACTTATTAGGTGTAGAACTTGTTTCATGCAACAATAGACTAAAATGGACGACACAGACATTGATGTCACTATAAACCTTATAGATAATTAAGTAATCAAGCATTAACTTTTAATAATACCAAGCGTTAAATATTTAAATTTTTGTGCTAACGTCACAAGAATTTGTAAGAATAGACGAAACGGACAATAAAAGCTGAACAGAACAAATGACGCGCTCGCGGTTTCTCCGAGCGGTACTTCTGAGCGTTTTATTCGATACAGGATGGCCCAAAAGTTCCCGCCCTAATCTTGTTATGTATATATTTGTAATATTTGATAACAAATTTTATTTAAAACCTAACAAAAACCAATAATAACAACAAAATTTAACTATTTATTTTCAAAATGGCCACCTTGGGCATCAATGCACTTCTTCAAACGCTTCGGGAAGTTGTCCACAGCTCGATCAATGACTTCTTGAGGTATAGCATTCCATGCCTTAACCAAACTTTTCTTCAGCGCTTTGATCGACTGATGGGGCTTTGAACATGCTTCGTTTTCCAAAATGCTCCATAATGAGAAGTCCCCCACACATAAATCGAGCGAATTCGGTTCGCGGCCGCCCACTTCTTGGTCTGTCATTGTAGGTTCTTGTTTCCCGATAACGGCGAATTGTGTCCCTCACGGTAGTATATGGAAGTGTCATGTCTTTGGCTATCTGGTAACCACTTTTTCCTTGCTCAAAAAGACGAATAATACCTCCTCGAAACTCCTTCATGCTAAAAAAAATTGATTATAGATCAAAAATCAAATAAAATCATTAAAATATATACATAACAAGATTAGGGCGGGAATTTTTGGGCTATCCTGTAGTAAAATATGACTCCGAGCGGCACTCCCCCCGAGATTTTACTCTAAAGTAAAATAAAACGACGCAAAAAAATGAAAAATTTTTTCTCTGATTTTGGTGTCAATCGTCTTCTCTCATCGTTCCTTACAACTTTTGTTTTAGCGTCCCGGGTTTAAATCAAGAGTTTCTGAGATCGTCCGACAGATACACACATTACACGTTTAATGTAGTAGGATCAAGACCCCTGGCCCCGCCCCCAAAAATCATAAGGCTCTCCCTTGCGTTTTTTCCAAAAATTTCAGTAAACGAGCGCAGGCCGGCCTACGCTCGCTACTTACTTACTTTACTAATACTAATCTGACTGTAAATTTCTCTGTGACTCTGATTGGGTGGACCAAAAAAGGAGATTTTTGTGATTTTTTGGGGCCTGAAAATTTATTTGTTCTAAGGGTAATTTTATGTTTCTAGGGGTAATCTATTGTGGGGAATCGATTGTGCGCATTCCCGAATCCTGAAAATGTTTTCCTGAACCTGTTTCAGGGAAAAAATAGCGTTTTGAAATCATCGGCGTAAAGTGAGATTTGGTTTGGGGGGGAAGTCCTGAAAAAAACATCATTTTTCTTAGGAAAAATTTAATATTTTCCTTAAAAAATGCATTTTTCTTAAAAAAATTTTCAGATTTGGGGGAAGCTTCCCCCCTTCTTTGCGCCGCTGTTTGAAATTGAAGCGAAATTTCTCGAGAAACGAGGAATTTCGCTTCAAAAACCCAATTTTTCCCTGAATCAAGGTCAGGAAAGCATTTTCAGGGTTCGGGAATATGCGCAATCGATTTCCCGCATAAAATTACCCCTAGAGGGGTCATTTTTAGAATAATAAATTTTCAGGTCCTAAAAAAATCCACTTTTTTTGGCCCACCCTGTACTATCTTTTTTTAAAAATCTGCACTATAATATTTTTTGAGTAGTTTCAAAGACAAAACACAACAAAAATCGTCTGATCAAATTGGTCCAAATTTGTATGCCCAACCCCACGACAATAAACAAGTTTTTAAAAAGATTTCTTACGTAAGAAACTTCTGTTCTATAATCATTCTAATGAACTCTTGAACTAAAAATTGAACACAGCCACTTCAACACCCTTAAATTCATGCTCATTTATCTACATATATAAAATGGTAGGCTGTAAAAATTTGTCACAACCTTGTTGCTAAAAGATGCTTTCTAGAAATAGTGGAATTTTCCTTGTGATGATTTCTTTATCCTTATTTTTGGTGGTTCTTTCAAATGCTGATACAGTCCTAATAAGATCTAAGCATTCAAAACTAACAGATTCCTTTGTTAATCTTGAAACTAAATTGCATGCTTTCGATGGGGAACCTGATACCCCTTGGTCTGGTGTTAGTGGGATAAATGTGCCGCTACCTTTAAATGAAATAGAAGTAAATTTTGAAATTGTATGGCTGGCAAGGAACTTTATAAGAAAAATTTAGCGATAGATCTCACATGAACGTGTGGCCTATCTGTCCATGGCGCTGTACTATTTTCGTTTAAATTTCTAAAAGATGCTAGTTCAATTCATTCCAAAAACAAAAGATTTTACGTTATATCAGGACGGAGATCTCGTTCGGAGCGCTCGAAGACTTATCAATCGGAAAAATCTTCTCTCCAAGCGCAATAGCTCGGTCCCCTAGTTTATAAAACTAATAGACTAATAGATTAGATTTAATTTTGAGAACCATAGATGAATGTGTTTTATATGAAAAATTAATTTTTTTAGTTTTAAAAATGAAAAAAAATAGAAATAAAATTTTTAGCAAAAGAAGCCAGATTTAGAAACCCTAATAGACCATGGTGTGATACAAGAGGTTTTCGACGATGAAGCACCCAATTACGCCTCCGAAGTGATGAATCATTTGAAATTGAGAGACCATACAAACTATATCGTTAGGGAAAAGTAAAAACATACTTATCTTGTTGCTGTTTTTCTCCAAAATTTTCAATAATCTTGGAGAAAATAAATTTTAGATGTTGTTAATTACGCATTAAAAGGGAGGGGGTAAACTTTGCAGCAGCACTTCCGAAAAAAATTTTTTTGAATTTGTGCAAAAATGACTTTTCTAGGGGTAATTTTATGCGAGAAATCGATTGCGCGCATTCCCGAAGCGTGAAAATGCTTCTTTGACCATGATTCAGGGAAAGGGGATGGATGTATTGAAGCGAAAATCAAATATTTTCGAATTTTTATGAGAAAACCGTCGATTCTTAGGTTTTTCTAGGCAAAAAATCGATTGCACACATTCCCGAGCCTTGAAAACGCTTCCTTGATCCAGATGCAGGGAAGAAATGAAGCAAAAATCCAAAATGTTTGATTTTTTCTTCAATACACCCATTCCCTGAATCAGGGTCAAGGAAGCATTTTCACTCTTTGGGAATGCGCGCAATCAATTTCTCGTATAAAATTACCCCTAGAAAAGTCATTTTTGCAAAAATTCGAAAAAAATTTTTTTTCTGAAGTGCTGCTGCAAAGTTTACCCCCTTTAAAATCTCCAAAATTTTCGAAATAATTCTAGGAAAATTAACCCGGCAATACTTCTTAAAAATTCCGGAATATTTATTATTTTGAGTTAGGGGTCATTCACATATCACGTGATCAAATTTTTAACATTTTTAGACCCCCTACCCCTCCGTGATCAAACATGATCACGGGTTTACCCCCCCCCCCCCCCTCATCGTGATTATGATCAACTTTTTTCTTTATTTTACAATCATAAATTTGTTATTTGACCGAAAAAGTTTGTAGTGTGCTGATACCGATTTCATGGGCTAGTTTGCTAGTTTTGTTGCTTAGATCGTGAATTACCGTATTATTTCTAATAGAAGGACGCCCTGAAGAACGACAATCGTAACATTATTGATTTCTCGAAATTTGAACTAATTTTACTTCAATATTTCTCTATTAAATGAAATGTATCCGAACTTTTCCATTTTTCGAACTTTTGAAAAATACTTTTTCTCATTTTTATCGTAAATCTCCATTGTTATAGGCTCGGTCGTAAATTCCCATTTTTAAGATATGAACGATATCGAGCTTGAAAGTTCCGATGGTGAGTCGAATAACACGGTTGATAAGAAATCTTAAAAAGGAAGTCATATTCAATCAAAATGAAGCTTGAAGTGATTGATTACACGAAGAAAAATTCGAAGAACTCAGCTAGCAAACATTTTATAATCGGCCGAACTCAAGTCATAATTAGATTAACCAAGAAGATGAGATGCGAAAATTACAGTAAGTGATTTTACGGGTTTGTTGGTTTTTTTTCTTAAAGAGGGTTTTATTCAGACTCTAGATGGTTTCTGGAACAAACCTTTCAAGGATTGAATACCGGTACCCCTGGTACCCCCTGTGGCTACGTCACTGTTCTAACTTTATATGAGGGTGAGAGCTGTGACCAACTGCGATCTAAACTACCTTTATTAAACCTGAGTTTTATAAAAAATGACAGCGAGGAGAATATGGCAATCCCTAAAAGGAGATGTTCATGGTCGGATTCGCCATTCCAGATAACCTAGGGACGTCAAAATCAGGCCAAAAACTTAAACCCCGAATTCTTACTCTTAAAACAACATTGCTCGTCCATTAGTTCGTCCACTATCTCCGAAACGGTAGAAGTTATGGGGTCGAGCATAGTGCCATTAGTATCACCACACCGAGAGGAGTAAAACGACATCTCATTCATGGTTCTGAGAGTTCTAATGACAAGCAGTGTTTATTATGTATTAGATGCATAACGCAGCCTGTTTTTCTCTAGGTATGAGATCTTGACCAAACTCTGAATGGACTAATCTGTTACCCCCCCCCCCCAGAACTGATACAAATCGACCTGTTCGGTTTTTTTAAAAAATTTTTTGAAGGCATCCATCACTCGAATATTTTTTCTCTATAAAGAATGAAAAATTGAGAATAAAATTGAGATGCAGCAAACTCTGTCGGCCAAGTTGCTCAAAATCTCGGCTCAACCATTGATGGATGGATATCCAATACCAGTCATACCGTTGAACACGCTTTGAATAATACTGTGCATGATGCCGGGCATTTCTTCAGCAATATTGGACAGGTGGGANCTTGACCAAACTCTGAATGGACTAATCTGTTACCCACCCCCCCCCAGAACTGATACAAATCGACCTGTTCGGTTTTTTTTAAAAAAATTTTTGAAGGCATCCATCACTCGAATATTTTTTCTCTATAAAGAATGAAAAATTGAGATGCAGCAAACTCTGTCGGCCAATATCGGCTCTACCATTGATGGATGGATATCCAATACCAGTCATACGGTTGAATACGCTTTGAATAATACTGTGCATGATGCCGGGTATTTCTTCAGCAATGTTGAACAGGTGGGAGACCCCCGATGAGGTGGTTTCCCTCCTGCTTGATGGGGTCCATGAGGTGGTCCCCCCTCAATTTTAGGTCCATGAGTGAGTGGGTCAAGGGAAGGCTCCCCCTGCCGATCTATGATGTAGAGACATTCCATAAAAATTTTCTTATATCATGTAGAGACACTCCGTATAAATAGACTAATTTTCTAAAAAAAGAAAATGAATTCTAGCCTATTAAAAGAAAATGTTCTGACGCATGTTAATGAGGTAAAATACAAAAAGTACATAAATAGGCTTATCTCAAATTCGTCTCGTGACTTTTTATAAACATATGACAATAAATTTCCACCTGTATAAAATATTGCTATACGAAAGGTCGTTAATAAAGTTATAGAGTTTTAAGAACAGGAAATGTCTTTTTAAGAACAGGAAATATAAAGTTAATGTTTGATAATTATAGGCTGATCGCTAAACTCATCGAGTGTGTTAAATCTTGTTGATTTTATAATTTTTTCTCTCTTGGAAATATGCTTAATTACTCACTTGAAGTTTTCCACTCACCTACTTTACTTCAAATCTATTCGAAGACTATTATAACCATGGTCATAGTAAATTTCTTTTCGTTATTATTAATTATTTACGTCATATTGATGCATGGAAAGTGTTTAAAAGCATATCGATGGCTATTGCTGGTCAATTTCTGCATGAGCTATGTTTTGGACGCAACACTAGCATTGGGGCATGTTGTAGTATATCTACCGGCAACCGTCTTTTATTTTGACGGTCCCGTTGGTAAATATATGGATCCTCAACTTACGTTAAGCATTTTATTTTCTCTGGTAGCTGTTAAACTTTTGGTTCTCTACGCAATCACTTTCTATCGCTATGCTATGAGTTTTCCTGGCAAATTACAAGATTTCATGGGTGAATCCAAGAATTTGATTATTGTAACCGGAGTACTAGCGGCTATGGGTTTGAGCCCAATGTTTATAATGTTGTTGGATAATGAAGTAAGTAGAGAAATAAGGGTGGGGGACATTTGCGCACATATGCGCCCTGACATTTGCACCCCTACATATGTGCGCTAATAATTGCGGCCGACATTTGCGCTCTATAATTGTGATGCGACATTTAATCCCCTACATATGTGCGCTGATAATTACGCGGCGACATTTGCGTCCCTACATATACGTGGTGATAATTGCGGTGTGCAAATGGGGAGTAAATGTCGTTGCGCAATTATAGGAGCACAAATGTCAAGACACAGTGGAGCGCAAAAATCGGGTACTCAAAAGTCGGGTGCACAAGTGTCGTTGCGCATATGTAAAGGCGCAAAAGTCCTCCAACAGAAATACCTATATCTAGGCATACTAGATCTATAACCAGAAGCGGTCCTAGATTGACCGAATGTGAAGGAAAGACATATATAAAATTTAAAATTTTGGGCCATTTTAGAGAAAAAACATCATTTTTCTTAAAGTTTCAGAAATAGTGGGGACGAAGTTACCCTTCTTTCACCCTTTTAGACCTCCCTTGTCTATACCTACATCTATATTTTAAGGACGTGAGCGAATATATAGCAAAAGACGCTCCATCCCTAAAAGAAATCGAATTTGGCTCCAATGTAGCCTACATTCCACGGAATTTAAAAATGCAACTTCTCATATGGCCTCTCGTCACGCTTTTAGTCATTTGTGTTTTTTCTAACACATTTCAAATCATCTCCATGTATCGGGGAGTAAGAAAAATGAAGAAAATTTTAACTGGAGCTACTCATCGACTACAACGATTGCTCTTTGTCTCTACATTATTGGAACACGTCGTATGTATAACGTTAATCAATTATCCACTTGTGATCGTAATAGTTATGATAGCATTTCCGATTCCTCATGGAAACTATGTTTTCTATATAATTCTGACAACTATGAGCTTTCAGACATTTATTAGCGTCATCCTCCAGTGCTATTTTATTACGCCTTTTCGAAACGGTGTGAAAGATTTGATATTTTTGAGGTTTCTCAAAAAATCAAGAGAACAAAACAACCTTGTTGTGCCTTTAAGGCTTCAGACACCGGCTCTAAGTATGGTACAGTCTAGTGCAGTTTTCCATGCTGAAGAAAATGCAGCACATATTATGGAAAGAAAGATTCCGTAAAAAATATAAGAAGAAACATATAAAAAATTTTGAAAAATAAAATTTTATGATGTCATATGCATTAGAATTGTTTGGAAAATTAAAAAATTTTTTTGTAAATCTGCTCTAGCCATATAAAACTTTAAGAATTTTTAAAAATCTTACACTTTATAAGACATTTCAAAAAAAGGATTAAGACAACAAATAATGACACAAAATCCCATTTTGATTCTGCAAATCACAACGTCCATTCACCCAAAAAACATGATAATTTGTGGAAAATTGATTAGGTCTTTGCTCTTCGGTGGATCAGTAGAAATGGTTGATAGCTCGTTGCTTAATAGTTTTGACAGCGTTGTGAAGTTGGTTGGAATAATCAAGTGCAAGGGACGGCTGTAGCGGATCTGGATTTTTTGTGAAGATTTGGGTTTTATAAGATTTATTAAAGAAATGAAATTTACACAACTATAAAACTACATCTAACTCCAGACTCTTGATTCAAATCTAACTCTCTCAAAATTCATACAATCGCTGCATTTATATAGTGATTTTGGATAACTAAAGATTACAGATCTGGATATTGAATTTCAAAACATGTATCAAAAAGGGTGGTACCAGTCCCGAGCATTTAGACTACATTATGAAAGTTGATCAATGATCTCTAAGTTACAAAAGTTCAGTGAACTTTGGTAACTTACAGGTCAGACAAAAAGTTCTGACCATAAAAAATAAACTACTGTTAAAAAAATAAAAATTTTTGTTGACATGTTTAGAATTTTGCTGAAAAAGTTGCTAAAATTTGTACAAAAATCATAAGTGAAGACCATTATGCTCAAAAAATAATTGTTCACAAGTTAATCGAAAAATACAACCACCCCCTCTAATAGAACCCTCTCTCTAATTCAACCCCCTCTAGAGATGGATCGAAAAATACAACTCCCGGAGTTGTATTAGAGAAAATACGGTAATTCCATTCACCCGATGGCTCATGTGATAGCCACCATAATAGAATATTTTTAGGAAAAGATTTTAAATTCGAATTTTTAGAGCTAAAATTCGGAAAAATTAGCCCACTTTTTGTATTTTTGCTCTAAAAACCAGAATTTAAAATCTTTTTGAATAAAATTTTTTCCTAAAAAACTTCCAGATTCCCCCTATCCAACATATGGTCGACCATCAAAATCTGATTTATGGTAGTGGAGATATGAATTTTTAGAAGTTGCTATATTCATCTTGAACGCATGTTATTAAGAGACAATCCGTTTTGTTCTGTTGTCATCCCATAATTCGCTGGATGAACACGTCGATGAAAAGAAGCAGAATATATGCTCGTAGCGAATTCGAGCATCCTATGTTTGTAGATTTTTCCACTTTTGACCAGATAACCTTTCATTACACCAAAGAACTTTTTCCGCAACGTAGTATTCAGTAAAAGATAAACGAATGGTGTATCCGCTAAAAAAACAAGAAATGAAGTTTCGAATCACAGCCTCTGGTCATGTTAACAATATAGAGTCGTTCGTCTAGGAATTTCGCTTCAAAAACCCAATTTTCCCCTGAATCAAGGTCAGGGAAGCATTTTCAGGGTTCGGGAATATGCGCAATCGATTTCCCGCATAAAATTACCCCTAGAGGGGTCATTTTTAGAATAATAAATTTTCAGGTCCCAAAAAATCCACTTTTTTGGCCCACTCTGTACTATCTTTTTTTTAAATGTGCAATATAATATTTTTTTTTAGTAGTTTCAAAGACAAAACACAAACAAATCGTCTGATCAAATTGGTCCAAATTTTTATGCCCAATCCCACAACAATAAACAAGTTTTTAAAAAGATTTCTTACGTAAGAAACTTCTGTTCTATAATCATTCCAATGAACTCTTGAACTAAAAATTGAATACAGCCACTTCAACACCCTTAAATTCATGCACATTTTATCTATATAAAATGGTAGGCTGTAAAAATTGGTCACAACCTTGCTGCTAAAAGATGCTTTCTAGAAATGGTGGAATTTTCCTTGTGATGATTTCTTTATATGATACAGTCCTAATAAGATCTAAGCATTCAAAACTAACAGATTCCTTTGTTAACCTTGAAACTAAATTGCATGCTTTCGATGGGGAACCTGATACCCCTTGGTCTGGTGTTAGTGGGATAAATGTGCCGCTACCTTTAAATGAAATAGAAGTAAATTTTGAAATTGTATGGCTGGCAAGGAACTTTATAAGAAAAATTTAGCGATAGATCTCACATGAACGTGTTGCCTATCTGTTCATGGCGCTGACTATTTTCGTTTAAATTTTTAAAAGGCGTTGGTTCAATTCATTCTATAAACAAAAGATTTTGCGTTATATCAGGGTGGAGCATACATGAGCACGTCCCAGGTTTTTCACCTGAGGGAGTGTTGTGAGGCGGGGGAGGTTGTGGGGGGGGGATGTATGATGTGGGTCAGAAGGCCGACAAATTGAGAATTAATAGTCGAAAAGTAGGTTGCTTGGAGCAGCATATTTGTTTTTGGGAAAAAATATTTTTTAAATTTGTCAATCTTTTTTTGGTCACTTTTTCGACCCCATCAGGAGGTGAACCAAAGAAGGGCTGTGGATTTTTTGAAAATTTCACCTGGGGCTGCCCATGTATGGGGCAGAGATCTCGTTCGGGGCGCTCGAAGACTTATCGATCGAACAAATCTTCTCTCCGAGCGCGATAGCGCTCGGTCCCCCAGTTTATAAAAACTAAAAGATCACTAATAGATTGTTTTAATTTTGAGAACCATAGATGAATGTGTTTTCTATGAAAAGTTAATTTTTTTAGTTTTAAAAGTGAAAAAACCTAAATAAAATTTTTAGAAAAAGAAGCCAGATTTAGAAACTCTAATGGATCATGGTGTGATACAAGAGTGTTGCGAAAACGGTGTGTTGGAGGATTTTTATTAACTTTTATTTAAAATAAATCAAAATAACATAAACTGCACTTTTCTAAACTATTAAACAGCTAAAACTGCAGTTTCTACAAATGAAAATATTCCTATATAAATGACTCAAAAGGTACTCGAAAACCGTCTAGTACCTCAAACCCACCAAATTCGCGTTTTACTCTTTTTGCCAAAATCAGTACTCGCCCAACTTATCAACTGCCCTCAGCGTTATAGTGAGAAAATTTCGTTGAATCGGTATTTCCCACTTTTAAAGCTGCAAGCAGTATGGTTGATAAGTATTGTATGTGAATGAAGAAAGCCTTGAGACAGAGAGCCTGTCTCTTCTCCCCCGATCCGATGACCGGGCGGAGCTCAAGGCTTTTTGTGTAATTGTAATAGAAAATGGCGTTTGCTTGTAAATTCAAGCAAACGCCTATGAAAAAAGTGTGAAATTTTAGAAGGGAGAAAAAAGCTAAAGGAAATCTTTTATATAAAAATAAATATTCTAACTAATCTATAGACTATAATGGCAGCAAAAGCTAGTCCGATACTTGCAAAATAACAACATACAAACTGTACCCTTATAGGAGATAAATTCAAACTATGTTCATCTACAACACTCATCGTCAGTATCGGTTGGAACTCCAATGCAATGAGGGACTCTACTAATTCGTCTCGACGTCGAGATGCGGCGAGACGCATCGAGACGGAATATCTTTTTATGGCTGAGGAATTTTGACATCGTTTGCAAAAATGTTGAGCTAGATGAGAGCTACATTATATGAAGTGATACTAATTCAAAATTCTTCAACAATAACAAGATATTCAGTCTCGACGTACGCCGAGACGGATTTGATGAAAAGCTATGATGGGGGACCATTTGTATTTTTAATGGAACCAATCCGGCCGCTCCAATGCCTGGTTGGTCTCTTTTTTGGCTTTTTTACCGGATTGGCTAAGGGGGTAGACTCCTTCCTTTTATCCAACTGTGCTGTAGAGACACTTCGTATAAATACACTCATTTTCTAAAAAAAGAAAATGAATTCTTGTCTATTAGAAAAACTTGTTCTGACGCATGTTGTTGAGGTAAGATATACCAAAAGCACACGAAATAGGCTCAAATTCTTCTCGTGACTCCATAGAAACATATAGCAATAAATTTCCACCTGTATAAAATATTGCTAGACGAAAGATTGTTATTAAAGTTATAGAGTTTTAAGAACAGAAAATGTCTATAAAGTTAGTGTTTGATACTTATACGCTGATCGCTAAACTCATCGAGTGTGTTAAATCTTGTTGATGTTATAATTTTTTCTCTCTTGGAAATATGCTTAATTACTCACTTGAAGTTTTCCACTCACCTACTTTACTTCAAATCTATTCGAAGACTATTATAACCATGGTCATAGTAAATTTCTTTTCGTTACTATTAATTATTTACGTCATATTGATGCATGGAAAGTGTTTAAAAGCATATCGATGGCTATTGCTGGTCAATTTCTGCATGAGCTATGTTTTGGACGCAACACTAGCATTGGGACATGTTGTAGTATATCTACCGGCAACCGTCTTTTATTTTGACGGTCCCGTTGGTAAATATATAGGTTCTCAACTTATGTTAAGCACTTTATTTTCTCTGGTTGGTGTTAAGCTTTTGGTTCTTTACGCAATCACTTTCTACCGCTATGTTATGAGTTCTCCTGGAAAATTACAAGATTTCATGAGTGAATCCAAGAATTTGGTTATTGTAGTCGGGGTACTAGCAGCTGCGGGTTTTAGCCCGATGTTTATAATGTTGTTGGATAATGAAGTAAGCAGAGAAATACGGGTGAGGGACTTTTGCTCTCTCACATATGAGCACCTGACATTTGCACTTTCGCATATACGCCCCTACATATGCGTAGTAATAATTGCGGTGTACAAATGTGTATGTTGGGGCGCAATTATTAACGCCCATATGTAGGGGCACAAATGCCGTGGAGTAAATGTCGTTGAGCAATTATAGAAGAGCAAACGTCGAGACACAAATGTCGGGACGCAAAAATCGGGTACTCAAAATTCGGGCGTACAAGTGCCGTTGCGCATATGTAAGAGCGCAAAAGCCCCCCACCCAGAAATACCTATATCTAGACATACTAGATCTATAACCAGAAGCGGTCCTAGATTGACCGAATGTGAAGGAAAGACATATATAAAATTTAAAATTTTGGCCCATTATAGAGAAAAAACATCACATCATTTTTCTTAAAGTTTCAGAAATAGTGGGAACGAATTACCCTTCTTTCACCCTTTTAGACCTCCCTTGTCTATACCTACATCTATATTTTAAGGACGTGAGTGAATATATAGCAAAAGACGCTCCATCGCTAAAAGAAATCGAATTTGGCTCCAATGTAGCCTACATTCCACGGAATTTAAAAATGCAACTTCTCATATGGCCTCTCGTCACGCTGTTAGTCATTTGTGTTTCTTCTAACACATTTCAAATCATCTCCATGTATCGAGGAGTAAGAAAAATGAAGAAAATTTTAACTGGAGCTACTCATCGACTACAACGATTGCTCTTTGTCTCTACATTATTGGAACACGTCGTGTGTGTATCGTTAATCAATTTTCCACTTGTGATCGTAATAGCTATGATAGCATTTCCGATTCCTTATGGAAACTATGTTTGCTATTTAATTTTTACCACTATGAGCTTTCAGACATTTATTAGCGTCATCCTCCAGTGTTATTTTATTACGCCTTTTCGAAACGGTATGAAAGATTTGATAGTTTTGAGGTTTCTCAACAAATCAAGAGAGCAAAACAACCTTGTTGTGCCTTTAAGGCTTCAGACACCGGTTCTAAGTATGGTACAGTCTAGTGCAGTTTTCCATGCTGAAGAAAATGCAGCACATATTTTGGAAAGAAAAATTTCATAAAAATTATAAGAAGAAATATATAAAAAATTATGAAAAATAAAATTTTAAGATGTATAATTTCATATTTTAAGATATATAATTCATATAAGTAAACTAGCTTTTTATCACCTAATAAATTCTTTTGAGCAGGAATAAATGTCCAATACGTGCAATTTTCAAATGAAAATCTTTCGAAATCAGTAGACAGTCAGGAGTTAGGCCCTAGATTTTAAATTAAGTTAAAATTTTTCAGCAAAAAGTTGGAAACAAAAAGAAAATCATACTCGATAATATTGGGCCAAAGTTTTCGGACGACCGAGACTCGAACCCAAACGTCTTGCCAAGGTTACGATCTCTAGCGTTTCAGGTCATTCTACCACTAAGCTACAGGGTCACTTGATGAAGCCTAATAATCTCTGCTTTATATTGTGGTTGGTAACTGACTTAGCACTAAATGACTCTTCTAGGGGCGATTTTATGAGGTGAATCGATTGCGCGTATTCTCAAAGTGTGAAAATGCTATATTTATGTTGTTAAGGCTAGGAATTGCAATGAGTTATCACAGTCAAACGACAAGGAGTCTCCGACTTCATCAAAACGGTTGTATTCGCCTCGTTCGTCATTAAGAATATTGAGAAAAATAGGACTTGGTCAAGTCGGTAGTTAAAAGTTACGTAATAGAGCTGTGAAGGAAGGAAACTTTTATAAATAAATTCGGTACAACGACATTACTTGTAACATATGAACGAATTTGATCATACATGAAATATCCGATGACTTTGTCGGCAAGATAAATTAGATAACAAATAGGTTGAATAAGACATACAATAGAAGCACGAAATAGATCGCTAATCACATTAGTATGAACATTTTCAGCTAACTTTTTCATTTGTCGAATTTTCGCCAATAGACATACAGATATCACTATGCTTAGAAACATAACAACAAACACGATAATTATCGACATATACCGGCTATTGTCGAAAATAAACAGTTTTATGTAAATGTATAGGGCTAATAAAGCATCATATATGATTAGACATAGAAGCATACGAAAGAAATTCAGCTTTTTATAAAAATCGGGCAAATATAAGCGAACAAATCGGTTGACTACGAGAGGAAACATGGAAATAACAGCGACGAAATAAGTATAGCCAGAGAGAAACGAAATTATGCCTGAATTAAAATATATATTGATGGTATCTTGAGTCAAAAAAAAATCGTAGTTCATAAATGCTCCAGTTGATTAGATTCAGAATGCTAAAAAGTTTTATAGAGTGCGAAAAAAGTTCTGCCTAAATCAAATTTTCAACGGAAAGATTCGGTCCGGGACGGCTCAAATCGCTCGGATTCGTGTTTCCGGTATGAAAAAACCTCATTACAATCGAAAATGCTAAAATCCGAACAAATTTCAAACATTTTCAGCAGGATTTTTTTGAAAAATCTTGGGGTAGGTGGGTCAAGAAAAAATTTTTAGCCCCTGAAACCATCACCAATCGATTCCCCGATCATAAAAACCCCCAGGGAAAAGTAGATTTCGCGTTGATTTGAAAAATTTTACCCAGGAACCCACGATTTTTGACCAAAAAAGTGTTTCCAAATAAATCAACACTTGATAACGAATCAATATTTTATCTGGAAAACATGACAAGAAACAAAAAACTTTAACCAAAATGAAGCACCATCCATCGATAATTCTCTTGAACCTGAGCTTTATAAAAATTAGCCTATGACAGAGAGGAGAATATGACAATCCCTAAAAGGGGATGTTCATGGTCGGATTCACCATTCCAGAAAACCTAGGGACGTCAAAACCAGGCCAAAAACTTAAACCCCCGAATCCTTACTCTTAAAACAACATTGCTCATCCGTTAGTCCATCCACTATCTCCGAAATGGTAGAAGTTAAGGGGTCGAGCATGGTGTTGTTAGTGTCTTCACACCGAGAGGAGTAAAACGACACCTCATTCATGGTTCTGAGAGCTCTAATGGCAAGCAGTGTTTATTATGTATTAGATGCATAGCGCAGCCTGTTTTTCTCTAGGTATGAGATTTTTACCAAACTCTGAATGGACTAATCTGTTACCTCCCAGAACTGATAAAAATCGACCTGTTCGGTTTTTAAAAAAAAATTTTTTGAGGCATCCATCACTCGAATATTTTGTCTCTATAAAGAATGAAAAATTGAGAATAAAATTGAGATGCAGCAAATTCTGTCGGCCAAGTTGCTCAAAATATCTGCTCTACCATTGATGGATGGAAATCCAATGCCAGTCATACCGTTGAACACGCTTTGAATAATACTGTGCATGATGCCGGGCATTTCTTCAGCAATATTGGACAGGTGGGTGGGGACCCCCGATGAGGTGGTTTCCCTCCTGTTCGATGGGGTCCATGAGGTGGTCCCCCTCAATTTTAGGTCCATGAGTAAGTAGGTCAAGGGAAGGCTTCCCCTCCCCCTGCCGATCTATGATGTAGAGACACTCCATATAAATTTTCTTATATCACGTAGAGACACGCCGTATAAATAGATTAATTTTCTAAAAAAAGAAAATGAATTCTTGTCTATTAAAAGAAACTTGTTCTGACGCATGTTAATGAGGTAAGATACAAAAAGTACATGAAATAGGCTTATCTCAAATTCGTCTCGTGACTCTATATAAACATTAGCAATAAATTTTCACCTGTAAAAAATATTGCTATACAAAAGATTGGTAAAAAAGTTATAGAGTTTTAAGAACAGCAAATGTCTTTTTAAGAACAGGAAATAGAAAGTTAATGTTTGATAATTATAGGCTGATCACTAAACTCATCGAGTGTGTTAAATCTTGTTGATTTTATAATTTTTTCTCTCTTGGAAATATGCTTAATTACTCACTTGAAGTTTTCCACTCACCTACTTTACTTCAAATCTATTCGAAGACTATTAGAACCATGGTCATAGTAAATTTCTTTTCGTTATTGTTAATTATTTACGTCATATTGATGCATGGAAAGTGTTTAAAAGCATATCGATGGCTATTGCTGGTCAATTTCTGCATGAGCTATGTTTTGGACGCAACACTAGCATTGGGACATGTTGTAATATATCTACCGGCAACCGTCGTTTATTTTGACGGCCCAGTTGGTAAATATATGGATTCTCAACTTATGATAAGCATTTTGTTTTCTCTGGTAGCTGTTAAGCTTTTGTTTCTCTACGCAATCTGTTTCTATCGCTATGCTATGAGTTTTCCTGGCAAATTACAAGATTTCATGGGTGAATCCAAGAATTTGATTATTGTAACCGGAGTACTAGCCGCTACGGGTTTTAGCCCAATGTTTATAATGTTGTTGGATAATGAAGTAAGCAGAGAAATACGGATGGGGGATTTTTGCGTTCCCACATATGCGCACGCTAATAATTGAGCCCCGACATTTGCGCTCTATAATTGCGCAGTGACATTTGCGCCCCTACATATACGCGCTGATAATTGCGCTTCAACATATACGTGCTAATAATTACGCCCCGACATTTACGCTCTATAATTGTGTAGATAAATTTGCGCCCCTACATATACGTGATAATAATTGCAGTGTGCAAATGTGTAATTTGCGGTGTGCAATTGTGTATGTCGTTGCGCATATGTAAGGGCGCAAAAGTCCCCTACCCAGAAATACCTATACCTATATCTAAACATACTAGATCTATAACCAAGAGCGGTCCTAGAGAGACCGAATGTGAAGGAAAAACATATATAAAATTTTGACCCATTTTAGAGAAAAAACACCATTTTTCTTAAAGTTTCAGAGATAGTGAGGGCGAAGTTACCCTTCTTTTTAGACTTCCCTTGTCTATACCTACATCTATATTTTAAGGACGTGAGCGAATATATAGCAAAAGAAGCTCCATCCCTAAAAGAAATCGAATTTGGCCCCAATGTAGCCTATATTCCACGGAATTTAAAAATGCAACTTCTCATATGGCCTATGATAACGCTTTTAGTCATTTGTGTTTCTTCTAACACATTTCAAATCATTTCCATGTATCGGGGAGTAAGAAAAATGAAGAAAATTTTAACTGGAGCTACTCATCGGCTACAACGATTGTTCTTTGTCTCTACATTATTGGAATTCGTCGTATGTATAACGTTAATCAATTGTCCACTTGTGATCGTAACAGCTATGATAGCATTTCCAATTCCTTATGGAAACTATGTTTTCTATATAATGCTGACAACTATGAGCTTTCAGACATTTATTAGCGTCATCCTCCAGTGCTATTTTATTACGCCTTTTCGAAACGGTGTGAAAGATTTGATATTTTTGAGGTTTCTCAAAAAATCAAGAGAACAAAACAACCTTGTTGTGCCTTTAAGGCTTCAGATACCGGTTCTAAGTATGGTACATTCTAGTGCAGTTTTTCATGCTAAAGAAAATGCAGCACATATTATGGAAAGAAAAATTCCGTAAAAAATATAAGAAGAAGCATATAAAAAATTTTGAAAAATAAAATTTTATGATGTATAATGTCATATGCATTGGAATTGTTTGGAAAATTAAAAATTTTTTTTGTAGATCTGCTCTAGTCATATAAAATTGTCTTAAAAACTTTTAAAAAGCTTACACTTTATAAGACATTTCAAAAAAAGGATTAAGACAACAAATATTGACACAAAATCCCATTTTGATTCTGCAAATCACAACGTCCATCCACCTAAAAAACATGATAATTTGTGGAAAATTGATTAGGTCTTTGCTCTTCGGTGGATCAGTAGAAATGGTTGATAGCTCGTTGCTTGATAGTTTTGACAGCGTTGTGAATTGGTTGGAATAATCAAGTGCAAGGGACGGCTGTAGCGGATCTGGCTTTGAGTTGTGAAGATTTGGGTTTTATAAGATTTATTAAAGAAATGAAATTTACACAACTATAAAACTATATCTAACTCCAGCCTCTTGACTTAAATCTAACTCTCTCAAAATTCATACAATCGCTGCATTTATATAGTGATTTGGATAACTAAAGATTACAGATCTGGATATTGAATTTGAAAATATGTATCAAAAAGGGTGGTACCATGGTGGTGGTACCAGTCCCGAGCATTTAGACTACACTACGAAAGTTGATCAATGATCTCTAAGTTACAAAAGTTCAGTGACAGATATTTCGCGACACTTGTTACTCAAAATGTTTTCTCCTTGATAAGTTCGTCAAGCAGACTAGACAACGATGTGCTCAAAAAATTTATTCACAAGTTAATAAAAAAAATACAACCACCCCCTCTAATACAAACCCTCTCTAGAGATAGATCGAAAAATACAACTCCCGGGGTTGTATTAGAGAAAATACGGTAATTCCATTCACCCGATGGCTCATGTGATAACCACCGCAATAGAATATTTTTAGAAAAAGATTTTAAATTCGAATTTTTAGAGCAAAAATTCGAAAAAATTAGTCCCTTTTTTGTATTTTTGCTCTAAAAACCAGAATTTAAAATCTTTTTAAATAAAATTTTTTTCTAAAAAAACTCCCAGATTCCCCATATCCAACATATGGTGGACTATCAAAATCGGATTTATGGTTGTGGAAATATGAATTTTTAGAAATTGTTATATTCAACTTGAACGCATGTTATTAAGAGACAATCCGTTTTGCTCTGTTGTCATCCCAGAATTCGCTGGTTGAACACGTTGATGAAAAGAAGTAGAATAGATGCTCGTAGCGTATTCGAGCATCCTATGTTTGTAGGTTTTTCCACTTTTGACCAGATAATCTTTCATTACACCAAAGAACTTTTTCCGCAACGTAGCATTCAGAAAAAGATAAACAAATGGTGTATCCGCTAAAAAAAACAAGAAATGAAGTTTCGAATCACAGCCTCTGGTCATGTTAACAATATAGAGGTTCCTTAGAAATAATACAGTTTTTTATGCTGAACAAGCTGCTGCTAAAATTTTTTGAAAAAACATACTCTAAAAAATGGTTTGGACCTCTTGAAGTTGACTATATGCAAATTTCACTTAAATTGAGCTGGAGCATCGTAGGAAAGGTTTCATGACTCGATGAAGGTACCATGGGAAAGTTGGTGATCTGTGCAACAACATGGTATATTGATCTCGTGAAAATTCCAGCTCAATTTAAGTGAAATTTGCATATAGTCAACTTCAAGAGGTCCAAACCATTTTTTAGAGTACTTTTTTCGAAAAAATTTTAGCAGCATCTTGTTCAGCATAAAAAACTGCATTATTTCTACTATTTGCACCAATTGACCCACCGAGTGTTAAAAATTTGAAATTTTACGACCCCCTCCCTTCTCTTACCATTCAGTAATCCAACTACTAATGTTTATACTAAATACAGAGTGGCAAAATCTTAACCAAATTTTCAATGTGATTAATTTTTTGAATTTATTTCTCCATTTTTCCCATTTCAAAATTATTAAACTTCCTATCCGCATTCCGAATGAGCGTCACTTTCCGGTCATCCTTGTCCTTTTTCCATTTTTCGTGTCGTACAGCCGACTGTCAGCGACAAGCTGGATCAAGGCCGTCTCTACAAAAGCCATATACCGAAGCGCAGCCAACGGCTAGCTTCTATTTGCTTCTTTTCCACCCTCCCAGCTATCCTTACACTTTATGCGCACAACATGGCTCATTATGTCCTCCCCTTTTTGCACCCTATATTCCCCCTAACAGGAGGTGCAAATTGCAACAAAAATGCAGCACCTTCCCATTCAGATTTTTTCCGACCAACTACACACTTGAAAAAGGAGAACGAAACAGAGTAACCACTTTTTCTTTGGCTTTTTGTCGGATATTTTTCTCCCAATAAAATTACTTGGCGGTCATCGTCAAGGCTTAAAATTGCTTGTGATTTTCTCGAACCCATTGAGGTTGAATTCAAGTTCGTTCGTCTCGAGCGCCGGCCTTTGGAAATAGAGTAAGAAGGCTGTTTTTTCTCTTCCTCTGAAATAAAGTACGAGGGGCCCTTTGCCGTCCCCCCCCCAAGAAGAGTAAAGGGAATACTTTCCGTCACCCTCCTCCGAAACGAGTACAAGAAGGACCCTAAAGTTTCTGTCAGAACTGGATGTATAACTTTTCGTACAATTGTGATTCGCATGGACTTTTAGTACAGTTATTTTTGTACAAACACTTTTGTACGTTACTTTTCGTAAACATATCTTTCGTACAGAACTTTTCATACAGCACACTTTTCGTACGATACTTTTTGTACAATTATTTTTCGTACGAACTTTTCGTTGTATTAACGAAAAATAATTGTACAGAACAATTGTACGAACAGTTTGTACGAACCACAATTGTCGAAAAGTTATACTGCCTCAGATATACTGCCCTTGGTCCCTGAAAATCCACTAGACGCCCCCTTGGGCCACCCTAACCCTATTAAGCTCTGACACAGAGTATCTAACAACAAAGGTCTTCTGATCTACAAATAAGCCACGAAAAATGCAACTTTTTCGGCATTGTTCGAACGCTGTGATCTGTAAAAAATGTACCATGAATGCAAATCAAAGCAATATGTTCGATTTTAGTCAAAAAGTTGGGTACCGGAACATATTGATTTCCTACATAAACAATAGCAACTATGTACATCTCGAAACAAATGGCTATTGATTGCCATAACATCTTTAAAAAATATATGAAGAAGCCTAATTTCGTCAATCATTACCACTTTTTGAAGCTTCGTAATTGTAGGCAGGTTTTTAGGCTTTAGGTATAATACAATACAAAGGGTTGTGTACACCGAGCCCAAAATAGATACTGTGAGTGCAGAATTGATTATAAGAATCCCATGCTTATAGAACTAAAAAGTTTGAATTTCGTTCGAAAGGATTCACTAATTCTTATATACAGGGATTCTCGATAGTACGGTCCCCCAAAATCAAAATTTCAAAAAATCATATCTCCATCAATTTTAATGCTATTTTTTTCGTTAGCCAACGGTCCCTTCATTATGGGTCCTTTTTAAACAAATTTTTCGGGTCCAAAAATATTCCGCGAACTTTGGGAATAACCCAATACCTCTTTGTTTCCTTCGAAGCCTTGTACACCTATAAATGGATCATAATGAAACGAATGATGAGAATTGTTGAAAAGAGGCGGTGATTGTGGTCCCGTAAACACCGCCGCATAAATAAAAGGTAAAATAAGCCATATGTAAATACGTTTTCCGCCAAAAAGTTTCTTTCCAATCGCCGGAAAGAGTATCACAAAAAAGCGATCTATAGCCAATACTATACAAGTCGCTGTGACTGCGTGGTACATTCCTTAAAAAAGAAAGAAAGATTTAACATTTGGTGTTAAGGTGATAACGTTACTATCAAAGTGGCAAGGTAGAAGGTAGTAACAATTCAAATGTCAAGGTAGTTTATTTTCACGCTTGATTTTTTCAAAATTTAAAAAAAATTCAAAATTTATTCAAAAATTAAATTTTTTTTTTCATGAAACAAGAGTGGGCGCATTGAAAAATTACACCCGAGGGTTTGGTATCATATGGTTGGTGACGTATTAGGGTTGTGGTTGATGGAGGATTTCTATATATACTAGTAACGATTTCGCAACATTAGGACAACTATACGAAATTATATTTGTCGAAAAAGGTTATGCGTATCCTGTTGTAACAGCATTATCTCAAAAAAGTGATACAGAAACTTATGAAGATATTTTTACGGTGTTTGCTGATAAACTCGAAGATTTAGGCTTCTTACTATCTTGTCATTTTTACTAACTTTTTTTATTACTATCTTGACATCTCTTTACTACCTTGACACCTGAGTGACAAGGTAGTAACTACCTTGACTCCGAATCAGATTTAAGATTAAAAAATTACCTAGAGTAAAATATCCACATACATAAAAGAAAAATGGTTTCGTGCAAAAGTGCTCTCCATAGATACTAAGAATTCCTGGAATGATAGCATCGAAGGGAATCGCAATCATGTCAAAAAAACCCAGGAGAAACATGATTTTATAACATGAATATGATATAATTTCTTTTTGTAGCATTGCGATTAGAAAAGGGATGTAAATCAGCTAAAATGAATATTTCTTAAAGGGGCAGCACTGCGTGACAAAGTGTGACCAAAAATGGGATTTTGAACGGAATTTTGAAAAACGCACATTGCCAAACTTTTTTCGATTTTGCCGAAAAAACTTACAAGGATCACTCAACAAATGCAACATCCCAATGGAAAAAGTTTACATCTCACGTAAAAGCTCATTTTATGAGAAGTTGTTTGGTACCGGTCATATCGGCTACCAACATGACTACACCGAGATGTGCTACACTGGTAGTGCATAAGTGCCTTATTTTGGAATAGTGCATAAGTACTTTATTTTTTCTGTAGATTTATGTCACCAACTGCCAATTTCTCCAATTGGTGATATAAATCTATGTTAACAACTGGCATCTGTTCGGGCGTGCACCCCCTTTAAAGAACCAGTCCAGATATTTACAATCATATCTTTAAAATGATATATTCGGAAAGATCATGAAAAATGGAGCATTTTTTGTTTTTACGGCATGTTCTGAGTCGTTGTAGTTTTTGAGATAATTGCGTTTGAAATTTTGAATTTGTTACAAGCTCTTCGTTGTAATACACAAACTTTTTTGAATTTTTTGCG